>JANHZU010004518.1:306007-316206 GCA_032468055.1 Acrochordus granulatus
TCTAGTGGAATATTTTTTGATTACATTTTTTGCTCGTCCTGCGAGTTTCTCGCCCTGCGAGTTACTCGTCTTGTGAGGCACCACTGTATATATTTGTATGCATGCATGTACATAACCACTCTCTACGTGCTCATACAAGTTCCAGTGTTAGATCTTTGTTTTCATAGGAGTACCTGAAGTTATTGCCTTTAAATTAGAGTTTTGAACATTCTTTTCTTTCTTTTTTCCAGATGAATTCTTCCATTTTGTCATTCTTTGTTTTGCCGTTGGAATGTTATTAGTTTGCTACTACAAATACAACAGTAAGCGAACATTGCAATCTATGGACTCCTCATGAAGAAAAAGAGATCAAAACTGAATCTCATTCTCCCTTTCTTTAGATTGGACCGTTTCTGTTGGAATTGGCTTGATGACCTTTGCAGCCTTGGAAACAACAGGAATATATTTTGGGCTTGGTGAGTATTTCATCTCTGTCGAGCGATGCAATAGAGTTATATGCAAGCTGACTTTACATAATTTATGATATCACACTGTAATGGTGTGCGATAGATATATTATTTACCTACTTGGTTCCTTTCTGACAGTGGACTCTTGTTTCTTTTCCACTAGTGTACCGCATTCGAAGTATCCTGGAAGCTTTCATCCCCCTTATTCAAAGAGTTAGAATGCCTGGTAATTCTGTTCTCTTATTTTTTTTTCTTTTTGAAACCCTGTGCAACTTCTTCCAGCGTGGAAATGTCTTCCATTGTCAGAAGCAGGTGAAACACATACCAAAAAAGGGGCAGAGCTTCACTTGCAGTTGTGGTCATCATCTTGACTTTTTTGGCATACTGAACATACACATACACCCCTTGTGCCATGTGAGGATGGAAGATGAGCACCTATTGCTGCATCCAAAGGCTGCATGTGATTCCTCTCTGCTTCAGAATGGCTTCAGAAAAAACAAATATCTGTTAACATTCACATTAATCTACACATTCCATTCATATGACATACAGGTAGTCCTTGACTTACAACCATAATTGAGCCCAGAATTTTGCTTGTAAGTCGTCATGATCATTAAGCGAGACATCCACATGACTACCTCGCTCAACAACCACAATCCCAGCTCTCTCCATTGTGGTCATTAAGTGAGGGAGGGAAAAGGACCAAGCCTCTCGGGGGGGGAAGGGAGGAGGCATGTACACCAGAAGAGCTAGTTGGCCAAAGACTCCCACTGCATGGTGTGGGGGGAGTTACAGAACTCCTGTGGGCACACTGCCAAGTGCCTGAATTTTTATCATGTGACTGTGAGGGAGCTGCAATGTGCAGAGTTCATAAGTCTATTCAGTGCTGTTGTAATTTCAAACAGTCACTAAATGAACACCAGAAGTTGAGGACTATCTGTTCTCTGTAAATCAGATTTAAAGTTTACAGTTCTCTAATTTAAATTAATACGTTCCCATTTTAAAATTGAGCCCCTTCTAACTTGGCAGTAGAGAGAGAACCAGCTGAGAAGCCCAGGTGACAAACTCACCAAAGAGTTTGGTGCCATCAGACATCATTCCCCTTTGAGTAATAATGGGGGAATATGACAGATTCCCATTTTGTACAATCCAAATATGATTTGTTCAGATCGGATTTAGCATCACTTCTAAAGAAAGTGGTTTGTAAATCCTGGTTTATGCCTTAGCTGGTTGTGCCCATCCAACCAGATTTATTCCATAAACTCTGGTAAGACAAACTTCAGTTTAGAGCAATGCATAAACCCAACTTAAATGAAATGCTTATTAAATGAATGTCTAAATGTTCATTTTTGCTGCATTTCTGCAAAGATACATTAATAAGTAATTAAAAATTAATCTTTGTGATTCCTTTTTGTTTTGTTTTTAACCTAGGTTTTAAAAAGCTTAACTAAGCCAGAAATCTCAGGAGCACTGAATAAATCTTGTTTGTTTTTGAGACTGCAATGACAACTCAAACAGTTTATGTGCCTGGGCTAGAGAACCAACATCCCAGCACTGGAGCTGGCAAGATGGGGTGAAGAGCTTGGGGCCACCCAAACCCAGCACAGGCACCATCAACAGCCTGAAGGGAAATGGCCTTCAAGCTGCCCCGCAAAGGAAAGAGCTGCAGAAATCAACTCCGCACGTAAACCTTGGCACATGGATTTCATTTAGCTAGACCTCCAGCTGTTCCTTGCCATTACTAGCGCTGCTTGGTACTGCAATAAAGCTACTTACCTATCCTAGGATCATCCTTGAATTTTCTGCTAAGTTTATCACTTTGTGTCTGTGTTACTGGAGAGGGATTTAGAGTGTCCAGTGGCTGTTCTCTTCCCTTCATGAGATTTGGAAGTGTGGCACTGCCAGAGAGCAGTAATTTATCTTATTACATTTATCTAACAATTTAGCTAGCATTTATCTAACAATGATAACACCTCATTAGCACTCGTATTAACATTAGCACAGGAAGTCCTCATTCAACAAGTGTCCTATTTTGCAACCATTCAAATTACAATGATGCTGAAAAAGTAACAATAAAAGTAACAGGAAGTCAGAAGTCACGATCACATGCAGTCCTTGCTTAATGAGAATAAGCACCACGTGGTTTTCATTTAATGGCAATAATTGGGGACTGCCAGAACTGCCATTGCTAAGTGGTGCAGTCATGTGACATCATGCTTTACAACTGCATTGCTTGGTGATGAATTATATGTAATAAGAACAATTGTGATTTGATTTCAGATTTAAATTCCAAACTTTTCTACATTATACTATGTAGGTCTTCACAATACTTTTGAGTTCTTTTTTATGTCCATCACATGTGATAAAACGTTTCTTCTGTATCTTGGCATTTCCAACATTTATCACTGTATGCTTTATCCATCTTAGATATTATTCATGGAATGGTATGAGATCTATAAAACAGTTTGTATCCATTTTTAATTTAACTTGGTATAAATTTTATAAATTTATACTTTTAAACCTTAAGTTTAGTTGTCTTTACTGAGAGTCTGAAATTCACAAAACAATCTTCTATTTCATGATTTTTAAATTGTTGAACTTCCTGGTCTCTCTTCAGACTTCCATATTTTTCTTTCAGTTTTAATTATGTCTTGGGTGTTGGCTTGCACAATTTTTATAAGTCATCTTACTTAGGTTTTCAGCTGTACATTTGATTCCTCTAATTTGTAGAATGCTTTATCTTGTATTTGGTGAAACTGATTGCACATTGGGGTGGACAACGTTTCAAACCTCTTTAGATTCTGTCAAATTCTGATTCTTTAGATTCCTTATATTCTTCAAGTCATTTGGTGTCCCCATCTTTCTTCCTATGTTCAAGAGACACTATTTCTTTATCTTCTTCTTCTGATACATTTATTGAGGAATCATAGGCTTTTCCCCATCCATTTTTGCAAAATTGCCAATCTGGTAAATATATTGTCTTTGACTTCCTCTTGCAGTTTCTGTAACTCCTGTATCAATTGTATAGTACTCTGGAGTATTTAGAAAACAAGTGATAACTGAGTTCATTCAAGGAATTTCAAGGTCAGTGTCTTGCCCAAACAAACTCTCAAAGAAAATCACTGCTCAGAAATATTTCAAATTTGCTTTCCCCTGACAATTATAAATCCAATAAGAGAACCTCAATTTTCTCTTTAATATTCAAGACATCTTACAAATAAACTATTTTGAAATACACACTCAGCTCTTAATGGTCCTTGCAAGAAAATATTACAACAATCTGCTCACTTTTCACAAGCATCAGTATAATCATTGCCGGTCCTGTTAATCACAGTTCACTCCACAAAATGCTTTACAATCCATATGTAAGTTCTAGTTCTTATCTAACCTCTTAAAAGATATACATTATGCATAGAGTTAAATCCAAGAAAAAAGTTTTCTTATCACCACAGTTTTCCCTTAAGGACGTTTATAAAAGTTTTGAAGTTCTCTTGAAGTCCTTTTCTGTTTATGTAGTCCGCCTGCCCCCATTGTAAATCCAACTAGACAGGTGTAGTTTTCACTTAAAGACAGTTCTTAATTCTGAAGCTTTTGAAGTTGTCCCTTTTTCATGCCATGGCAATTTTAAATCTACTTAGGAAAGTTGTAAATTGAATTCAGCAGGGCTGTTTGTAATCCAGCAAACTGAAAGGAAAAAGTTTTAAATCCTATAAAATAAACGATCCCCAAAATTTCACAACAAATACTTTCCCAACAGTTGCTAGCACAGAAAAATAAGGAAGTCAGTCCTTAGCTCAAAAGAAGAGAAAAAGAAATGGGGGAAGAAAAATTCAGTATAAATTATAGGCTGGTCAGCTTTACGTTCTGGTTGCTCGGATTGCTGATGTTTAATTGAAATGGGCACCCCATGGAGGGTGTAACTTTGCCCTCTTACAGTTACACTTTCCAGGCTGAAGTTCAGTATAAGACCTGGGCTTTAAAAAGAAAATCAAGATGCCGAGTGGGACTGAAAAGCTGCTGTCTATAGTTACCATTAGCCCCTCCTCTTCCAAGCCACCGAGAGTAGTTTTTGAATTTGGCAGCATATACATTTAAGAAGTAAGTAAGTAAGCAGGTAAGTAGCAAAATAACATTTTTCTAGATACAACATTTTGTTCTTTTCCAGAGCTTCAGAAGCAAAAAAGTATAGTGCACCTGGTAACCATAATGGAATCAAAAGCTTTTTTGCTTTCTTATTTGCATGCCTTTTGATGTTCATGCCATTAGTTATCTAACAAGGGTAAGAATGCATCAGTCAGCATGCTACCAGTCATTATTGCCCAGTAGAAAGGATGTCAAACCAAAAGCCAAAAAATGCTTCATACGCTAGAGAGCTAGAGCTAGAAGCAATAGATCAGAATATGAAGATCGACCTTGTCTGTGACCAAAGCTGCAACTGCAGGAAATACAAAAGGTTGCCCTAATCACTAACTGCCCTCTTCCCCAAGTAACTTAGTGGAGTGGGTTCTACAGAGAAAACAGAGCAGCCTAAAATTAATACAGCAGCAGCTTTCTCCATGTTCGTGTACAACCATTTCATTTCCTGTCCAGTGGAAGTGTTGTCTGTCCGGGGAAAACTTTAGAAGCAGTTGGACAAGCAGTCCAGAGGAAGTGGCTGCCTTAATGCTCCAAGAAGAGTGGTTTGTGTACACTAATGCTGTTTGTGCATTGGCTTTTAAATGCTTTGCACAATCCTGCAACTGGGGTTTTACAAATAGCCTGAAAATAATTAAAATGGTATGTTATTTCGATATAAATCAAAGCTTTTCTACGTATTCATTCTCAGGAGGAAGCATCTCATACCTCCCACATTCCTCACCTTTACTAGTACAACAGTTGTGACAAAAAAAAGTATCTCTTGGCTTTGGTTCAGATACTCTAACGCACAAGCCGTACCATATGTCTGTGAATCTTTTCATTATGGGTTGTAAAGTTATGACTTACTGTGGCAAGTCAAACTAGCCAAATGTGATTTCTTCAGGAAACCGTACCGTAGTGTGATCTGTGAAATAAAACTTGACTTCTCAGTTTGGAATCTAGATAGCAGTGCAGCCAGATTAACAGTCTTGAGTTTGTACCTGTTGAAATGCTATTAGTTCTGCATCGTTTGCATTGCAATGGTCATTGATTTCTGAAGGACTGAATCTATCATAACCCATCAGGATAGAAAGAGAGGCATGGTGGTAGTCTAATAATATATGCAGGCTTTTTGCCATCTCAGTGAACAATCCTGATAACAGAATTGTTGAGAATTGGGCATCACACAAGTCTAATAACTTATCTATCTACAGTGGATGTACGGTCATGTGAAAAAAAGTACACCCTCCTTGAGTTCTATGATTTTACACATCAGGACATAGTAAAAATCCTCTGGGCTCAGTGCTTTTGCCTTCTTGCTTCTCTTAATAGCTTCCACCATTTCCATAATAGTTATCGGACTACTATTGTCCCCCCTACAGTCTGGCAATCATCTGCCATGCAATAGCTGTTGGGACAATTTCCATGAATCCACTTTTTATCTAAAGGGTTTCAGCAGCTCAAGCTCTGCTAAGCTGATGTGCCTAGTGTTTTTCAGTTCATTTCAGGCTTAACACTGAATTGGCTGCAGCACCATCTTGCCAGGAAGGAAGAAAAAAGAACATTTAAGAATGAAATAATTAAAGTTGGGTAATTAGTGGTATTTTCAATTGCAGTATTTGAATTCAGTCTTGAATTGACTTTCTGAATAATATAGAAATTACTCAATGCTTTAAACCATAATATTTTCTAATTGGGGTGCTATATGGGTTTGTGTGACAAATATTTTAATGTTGCAGTGAATAACATGTGGAGTCCTTGTTGCTCTCTGAGCTTGGCTGTTTGTTTGCAGATGCTTCATTACTCAACTAGATAACATCATCATTGCAGGCAAGTATGGGATTTGCTGCAGTCTAAGCAGTAAAATACTGGAGCTTATATTAATATATTGTAACTCATTGAAATCATAAATGAGTACAATTGCTAAGAATACTCAAGGTATAAAATCCAAACTTAAGAGGCCCTTCAGCTGCTCATATTTAAGGCATAATTATGCTTGAACCTAAATATACCTGGCTTTGAATTAAATATTATTTGAAAAGAACATTCAAAGTTCTCTGAACTTCTCAAAGAACAGCAAACTGCCATGAAAACAATTGCAAACTTTTGTTTTCTTCTCATTCTCTTGGAATTGCTTGTTCAACATTGCTTTAAGCTTCAATGGCTAATAATAGATTGTAAAGCCGAACTACGACCTAAGGCTTACTTACTTGAAATGATTAGCAGGTCAGCTAGGAACCATCTTAACATATTTACCGTTTAGACAGTACTGATGCCAATCAGGCAGGACTATGAAATGAAAGTGCAAGTGATTGCATGAAGTAATTAATACAGGTAGACTGAGAAACATGCCTCCTTCACCACGTAACTGGAAAGAGCAACAGTTCAAAAACAGTTATCAACTGGAGAAATACCTTTATTTTTTTTATGAAACTCATTAGAGATCCAAGTATCACCAGTCTAATCTATCATCTCAGTACTGAAGAGAAGAGAGATTTATAAAGCATTTCAGTGTTTTGGATAATACCATTAAAATATAGCAATTTAATATTCTAAAAGACTAAGGATAGAAGATAATGTTTTACATTTTATGCTACTGGTTATACAACATGCATTTCTAAACAATTCCAATACAAAGTACTTTTTAGCAAGACAATAAAACAATTTTCTCCAGAAAAGATTACTTTTATTAGAACTCTTTGCATATGGTTTTAAACATGTACTCAAATGTTACTGTACTATATTAAAAAAAATTCTGCTAAATAAAGACCTGATCATAATACAGGCTCAAATTACTCATCTTTTTTTGATTTGGACACTACTGCCTTCACTGCTTGGATGATGGCATCTTTATCAATGCCAAACAACTTAAGCAATTCATTTGGCTTCCCGCTTCTTGGTATGTGAGAGACAGCCAAGCGATGGACCACAATCCCTGGTTCTCTAACCATAGCAGCAGATACAGCTTCTCCAATGCCACCTAAAGATGTACAGAAGACAGTATGTGAAGTACTTTTTTTTAGTAAACAGCTCAATACAGTTATTTAGAAATTGAAGGAAAAAATGGTCAATTTAGACGGGTCCTTCTATAGGAGGAGTTTCTTTAAAAAAATTTAAAACAAGGTAATGGTTTGAATCTCTAGAGAACTGTGGGCAGTGGCACTAAGCTTGAAATAAGAGCTTTCCAAACAGACATGCATTTAGTGATTTTTTTTGCTGGAAGTAGCACTTTGCATCTCGGCAAATAAAAAGGCAACACTGACATAGAATGGCAAAAAAGGACTGGAAATTATACAATGTACATGAATAGTGAAGATACTTTTTTATATTCCAGCCTACCTTCAGGGTAATGATCTTCCACAGTGATAATTCTGCCTTTTGTTTCTCTTGCACTTTCAAGTATAGTTTTTGAATCCAGAGGTTTTATGGTGAAAGGGTCAATCACTCTGATAAAAACTTTTTCTGGATATGAAGAATAAAAATACAATCATGTAATACAGCATGTGCCTCACAAAATGCAAATCAGGAACCTGGAACTTTTTTAAAAATGCAAACGTTCAACCACACGTGCCTTTAGCACTTTAACTGTGAGACTGGGGAAAGCACTGAATTACCCCAAATAAGCTTAAATGAATTTATATTTCTGTATCTTTCAAATATATAAATAAGATCTGTACTTCTCCATACTTTTGGAAGGAGATACTTGTATCTCCCAATTCTCATAATCTCCCCAAAATATTCTCTTGACTTTGTCCAGGTATTATACAACATAAAATCAGAGATGGGAAAGTCCTAATCCATTCATCATTTCTTTGAGTAGCATCAACTCATCCAGGGACTGGATGACTGACAAAACTGAGGAGGAGGAGGAAGAGCTTGCAGACAATGTTTTTCTTCTGGAGCCTCCATGTTTCTCCCTGAGATCAAATCAGTGCCAACCTTAACAGCCTTCCAAAGGGAGTAAAATCCAAGTTTTTCCAGATAGCATTTGGTGTTTACACAGCAGCTTTATTCCTGTAACAGCAGCTTTATTACTATAATTTATTACATATTACTATATTATCTTGGTTTTAATAATTTTATTGCCTTCCTAGTACTATAGTTTGTAATCCTATTTAATCTGGACAGCAATGTGGACTTTTCAATATTGGCAAATGTCGAAATATTTAAATGTTTCACACCCTCACATTTTTATGGTTCTCTTGCATTGAAGCCTTATTTTGTAACTTTTTATTTTCTATATGATGTCTAAAAATTGGAAATTTTCCAAGATAGTTCACTACAGTTACCTTTTTTTAGTTGTTCAGCTGCAGCTAAAGCTTCATGCAGAGTCACTCCTGCCCCAATGACAGTCACCTGGTCCTCCTTACTCTTGAACACCACCTGATCAGAAAAATTAAATCAAATATATGTATTGGTAATTTCCTGTGTCTTATTAAAGACACAGTATTTAATAATGACATTCCTATAGTTCACTTATTTTGGTGACATTTGAAATCACTCACCTTGGCTTGTCCAACTTGGAAGTCCTCACTACTGTCATAAATCACAGTATTTTCTGGACGACTAGTTCTTATGAAGCATATACCCTGTTTACAAAAAATGAACACAGAATGAACTTTAAAACCAATTGCAAGCTATGAATTTAAACCTCAAAATTAAAAATGCAAGCTAGTTAAAAATGCAGATACAATCATTATTTTTAATTAAGTCTACTTCTTAGCTATAACAATTGTTTACTGAATCCACAGAATTCAATAAATTTCACAGAAAAGCCGTGTACTCACAGGTAGAGAATTTAAATTCAAAGGATGTCCAAGATCATCATACTGAATTCAAACATAAAAATTCACTATCCTAAGAATATTCTTTAAGGAAATTATACAGTCTATAAATTACATAATCTACAAAAAGTAATCAAGATGAGTTTAACTATTGCTACGGCACAAAAACATATTCAAATTGCTTATAAAACTGTCCCAAAATGAGGAGATGTACATGAAAAATGTGAACCCCTAGGTTTTATGCTACCCTTTTTGAAAGGCATGCTTACCTTATTAATGGCACAAACACAATAGACCATAGCTTTATTCACAGAAGGATTGCATTCAGAGGATCACATCTTGGCTTAATAAGATGGAAATGAGAATAAGCTTTTTGCCTGCTCTTCCATCCTTTCACCAACTTCTCTTCTTGACACAATGAAATAAGTAGGACTTTTTCAGTTAATCAATTGCCCTCCATTCCAAAGCGTGGAACCAGCCACATTCTTAAACAAATTTTGAACTGCTTTATACTGAGCATGACATATGATAAACTAATTTGTTTAACTGAAAACTTCAAGATACATTGCACTGTATCAAGAAGAGGAAAAGGATTGCTTCCAAGGGAGCATAAGATGAATTGTAAAGAGGAGGAGGAAGAAATGTCAAGTTTAAACAGAAATACTGTATACATATGTATCAGACCCTGGTTGTTCTGTGCATGATGAGACTGAACTAAGAGATACATCTGTTTTACTCTATGCATAATGTATAAAGGCTCAAACTTGTGAACAGGGTTGTTTCCAGGTAATGAAAACAATAGTAGCAAATGTCTCCCAAATAAACTTTGATTGATTCCCAATAATTGGCACCC
>JANHZU010004518.1:316260-334977 GCA_032468055.1 Acrochordus granulatus
TAAACCCCTTTATCCTTCAAGAAGATGCTCAGCAAGTTTTCTGGAAGGATGAGTCTCCTATTCAATCCATTAAGACATAAACTCAAATACTTTTTCCATGCTGTTTAGAAAGGATGTTAAGCAACAATTTGAAACAGGGGTAGGTAAGCCATTCCCTTCCAAAAGTTGCTGACTACGACTCCCAGCTTTGGCAATATTGGCTGGGGGTGAGATTCAACAAAAGGTTGCTCACATCTACTTTAAAGAAAATAAATTAAAGAAGAGTTCCTGACCTTCCTATTCGCAGCCAGTTCTACTGCCTTTTCAGTGGCTACAGCATCACTAGGATAAAATACAGTTGAATTAGGAATGGCTCGGAACATGGATAGATCCTCCAGGCCCATCTGTGAAGGCCCATCTTCACCTAGAAAGAGAAAATTAGAAGAAGATCTAACTATAAAATCAAGCAAATGCCTTTTCTATGTACTTCTTAAAGCAAAAGGTATCCAGAATAAATATAACAGACTCACGGACCACCTTCCATCTTGTCCTTAAACTTGGAACCCTCTAAATAGCAAAGAAAGAAGATAGAAGTAAATTAAAAAGAAAGAAAACCTGGGTTAAAATAAAAATCAAGAATAAGGTAGAAGTAAGAAAGTAAGAAGCAAAACTTAAAGCAAGCACAGCAGTGAAAAATGGAAATAAAAAGTAGTGTGTGTGTACAGTACATAGCACAGAATAAAATAAACATAATTGGAATAAAAATGTATTAATCTATCAGAGCATCCCACAGTGATCATTTACAGGGAATATCAAAATCACAGCAAAAGTGACATAGCCTATGTTTTGGACAAGACTGGCTCTCAAAACAATAATAGTTAAAATCAATAGGAATGTGTTCTATGTACATAGCAACAGATGACAGTCTTCATATAAGACATCTTCCTCCAGGGAAACCATTTAGAAAAATTATTGTATAGTTTGATTGCTGTTAAAAAAATTAAAAATAAATCTTGGCAGTACTTTTTGAAGGTTTAAAAATGGCAAAGACAGAGGTTTTTCTTAGCCTTGAAATTTGAAATTATATTCCTGAAATAAATATGCTTGCCTATGCAGAAACATTTAACTAGCTGCTAATGTCTTCCGAGAGTCTTTGTATTTTGATGGCATATACATTTAAATTAAATAAATAAATGTTTTACATTACAGTTATTTCTCATAAGCTATGGACGATCTATACTGCTCAAAATTATTCAGAGATGAGGCTGAAATTGGTTGGCTGACTCTGTCAAATACAACAAAATGGTATCACCTTAACAGCATATAAGGAAAAAGTGTTTTTATAACCTCACTTTGCTATTTCATTTTTGTTGGGCACAGACAATCTTTTCAACATATTAAGACAATGGTAAAACAATTGGAAACTAAACAGCAATTCCTAGCATCAGCTAGAACATTTTTCAGTACATGAATGCTCCAGCATATAGGTGGCCTATGGAGAAAAAGGTCTAAAATATGTCAAACTTGAGTTAAATATTAAGCAATCCATCTATTCTATAAGTCTTTCTTCCAAAGCATAGAAGCCTTTGAGATACATATATAATCTTAGGATGCAGCAGAAAGAGTGGAAACAATCAATGTGCTGCTACTTCGGTTTGGGATGCTGTCCTTAAAATTAAGGTGAAAAGAAAGAAAAAGCCAAGCATGCATATGGACTCCATTTTGCTCATGATGGCTATTTATTACTGCTAATTAAGAGCCAAAAGATCTCTCACAATGCCAGATGCTGAGGAATATAAGTACACACTATACAACTATTTCTCTGCTTGGGAGCCTTCCACATAGTTTATCTGATCCTAATATTAATTCTTGACCCACCACAAAGAGGTAACAGATAATTCTAACCACAAAAACTTCTGTTCAGCAGTGTTGGCCTTTGGACAATGGAGATGGAGCCTTCTCTGGGGATTTGGCATCATACTGACTGGGCATGAACTTTTTCCCTTTTTCATGTCACTATGTTTTTTATATAGGGCAGTATTCCTCAATTGCCAAATGTATGGATTTCAAATCCCAGAATTCCCAATTACTACTGGAAATTCAAGAAGATGAAGTCCATACATCTTGAGTGTGTATAAATTAGGGAAAGCTGTTTTAGTACTTTTATAAAACTGAAATTATATTGCAGGAATGAGCACAATATGGCCTTTAATATTATTATTGAAAGGAAATAAGGGCTGTTTGTGATGGATTCGTTCTTTGAAGATATTCACTTAGTATTCATAACTGTTTCTCACAACTAGAAAAGAGATTTTAAAAAAACAATAAATATCCCTGGAATGTCCTCAAGTGTATTCACTTTTTAATGATAGGTATATAAACACAGTATCATTTTATGCCTTGCAGGACTACAAAGTCTGATGAAAAAAATGTAAGATATTTACCAATGGATACACCACAATGAGATCCACAGAGATTAATGTTGCTCTCAGAAATGGCTGCCATACGTATCTGATCATATGCCCTGGTGAAAAATGTGGCAAAGGTGCTAGCAAAGACAATATTTCTGTCACGGGAGGCGCAACCAACTGCAACGCTCACCTGCAAATGGAGAAGGAAAATAACTACATTCACCCTGGCATTTGTCTTGAGAAATGTTCTGTCTTCAGTTATGTTGATGAGTTGTTCTTCTCCTAATGAACTGGAGAAATCTACAGGCTGTTCTCCTTAGCCATTTCATTTTTATGACAAGCTTGTAACCCTATTAAATAGGCTAGGCTGAGTGGGGAGTTGATCCAAGACTCCATATCATGTGCATCAACTTAACATTTTAAGATTAAGAAGAGAGAAGACACTTTTCATTTTATTTGTTTCTGATGATTGTTAAGCTAATTAATACAAGAGAGAGGGCTTTTTCTGCAGAGATTCCATTCCTACAAATTCCTGGGTCTGTTAGGTCCCATTGCTATTAGGTTTTAAGAAACTGTCAAAGACTTATCAATATTCTCATATCCTCCCTTAAATGGAATTTTTGTTCTATTCTCAATTTTTATTTGTAACTGGGGCTTAAAGAAGGCTTTGGAAAAAAAATATTCTCAAACGTTTATTACATTTCATCATACTTAGAATAACGTTTCTGAAAAAACTCACACACACTGTGCATAATAAAGAGAAAGGGAAAGAAGAAAGAAAAAATAACATAGCAGTAGCAGTAGTAACATAATATTTGACCTTGATTTAATATTATGGGAGAATTTTCTACTAATAAAAAGTATTTTCACTGTAGGGTTTCAAACCGGATTTTGTGCAAGAATCTTCTCTGTATATGCAACAACCAAAAACATGTATAGAAATAGGCTAAATAGATAAGATTATCTCCACTACCAGGAATATCAATTGCTCCAAATAATGAACTTTTATCCAAGGAAAAGCAATCAAATCTCTGTCATTGAACACTGATTTGTTTGGTTAAAGCAATTAACCTCCTAAATAATTGTGAAATTCAAGGCTTATTTTGTATACAGCAGATATAATTTTGCATTTATAATTAATAGTTTACTTTTTAGTTTTTTGCCAATTTTCTGTCATCAGTGCTTTGCCTCTTGATCAGAAATAACAGGTTTTATGGCCTAAGAGACTAAAACCACTATTGTAAGCCATCATAGAAAGAGTCTGATCTTTCTAATCCTAACATTTTAAAACTAAAAAGTATGTAAATGTAAATTTAACTACAAAGAATTTTAAATAATGAGATTGGATTGCAACAGAAAAATAGAAATTCATCAATCTTTTAACACAATATTTATTGACCCATATAGTGAATTAACAGAAAATAATGTATCATTATTCTGGATTAGGATAGAAGTATTCTATCCTAGTATTAGTATTAATACTAGTATTAATAGAAATATTAAAACTGTTGTTATGAGAAAAACATGGAGGAGAGTTCTATACATGCTACCTTGAGCTCCTGGAGGAAAAGCGGATTTAGATTAAATCAAATTAAATTGAAATATCTGCTCAAAAGCTGTTTCTAGCTGTTCCTATCAAGCAGCTGTAACTTAGCAGGCATAATATGGAACCCCAAACTACCTATGGCCTTCTCCTTTCTTGTTTCAATAGAGAAATGACAGATTATCCAAGCCTTGAGGAAGGAAAAGTGCTATAAAAAAGGAAGTGAAACAGAAGATATGTTGGCTCAATGTCAGAACTGTAATATTAGGAAGTATGTGACCCACATGGCAGGATCAAGTTCATTACTATTTCCTGTCCTGAACTTTTCAGTTCCAGGCATTTATGAAAAGGCACAGTAATGATGTTAATCAGCAGTAAGAAATCAACTTACTTTGTACATGTCACATTCTGTATGCAGCATAAGAACATACCATATTTTGTTCAGCAATGTAGCATTCAATGAAACGGCTGGGATGTTCCTTTTTGAACAGCTCAGAGAAAGTAGAATTCTTGGTGTCCCCATCCAAAACAACCAAACGGTTACAAGCATGGCCTAGTTTTGCAAGAGCCACACCATAAGCTTTGCGGGTTGCAAACTGTGAAGTGAACAAAAATGCAACATTTAAAAATCTCCATAATTCTTGGAAATAAAATATTTTAATGAGAAAAATCCAAATAGTCTCTATTCCATTGATTAGTATAAAAAGACTCTTTATATTTATATAAATTTTATGTTTAACAAAAAATTTTATGTTTAACAAAAGAATAACAAGGTCTAATATAGATTTTTATGGCACTGATCTTAGGAAACTTTTAAAATATTTAGCATTTGATGACCCCAAACATATATTCTGTCATATCTATGAGCAATTCTTGCAAATTTAATATTCTTTTGATATTATTCTGATAATTTTTTCTATGCCTCAAATTAGATGTATGACTTAATGAGGCATGTTATTCTGCTTCGTGGTAGAACAGCACTTCATGAAAACATTGATGAAAATTTGAGGCGGGACTAATTTGTCTTAAATTTAAATTAAATTAGTACAGTATACATGGGAGATACAATCAATTATAAAACACCAATTTATTCCAATGTTGCAAGTATACATGGGAGATACAATCAATTATAAAACACCAATTTATTCCAATGTTGCAGCCATTTATCTAGCCCACTCTCTCCTGCAGAGGTTCTCTCTTATTTCTACTAACCTTTATCCTTTTGGATATTTTGATATTTCCAAACAAAGCAATGAACTGCAGCAATCTTCTTGTTTTCTAAGAATGCTTATGAGTCCTATATGAGGTCCATTCTTGCAAATTAAAAAAACATGCAAAGGATGGTACACCTGCTTTGCAACATGAGATATATACATATATATATTTATTTAAAAGGATTGTTTGAAAATATTAATATGTCTGGTAAGTCAGGAGCTCCTTGGCTCATCATGCTGGGGATGTCAACTCAGCATAGTGAATGAAGGAGACTATTGGGGCACCATATTATTTTATCAACCACAATGAGACTCCTGAGGTCCAAAAATGATAGACTAGTATTTAAATTTTGTTAGGATATGCCCTTTCCAATTTTTAAATCCCACCATTTTCATTAACATTTGGGACAATATCTGGGCAACTTCTTGCATGAAATTCTCACTAAATTTATTCAGAGATGATTTAGACATTTTTCAGAAGCTTTTACAGAAATATATTACCTATGGAAATTCTCACTTAATGATTCTAAGCATACTCTGCAATTCATTATTTGTAAAATCTATTAGGTTTCCATTTTAGTTATCTTGCAAAGGCCTTCCTTTAGAATTCTGGGCTGGCCATTTAATAGAAAAGGAGAGTAATTATAAGGAAAAATATTTGTTTTCAGAGTTATATAAACAAAAGTAAACATTCGTATCCCAGGATAATGCTGCAAAAACTAATTGGAATTGGTCACCAGGACTAAAAATGTATTATTCCAAACTTTTGGGCTCATGCTAGAGCTGATCATCAGTCCCTCTTTCTCTCTCTCTCCAAATTCAGTAAGCGTGTTTTGGAGAGAGAGAGAAGTTCCCTGATGATGGGCTCTAGTGTGAGCCTGAAAGCTTGGAGTAATAAACTTTTAGTCCTGATAAATGACTCCATGTTTTTTGCAGATATAAATAAATAATCAACCAATCTTATTTGGCTTCATGCATCAGAGTAACTCTTAACAGTTCTGGAAGATAATTAGGCTACTATAAAAAATCAGTTACAATGACAACTCCTGAAGACAGACTCCTAAAAGTATTCCAGAATATTTTACAGGGCTATAAAGTACTGAATAAATACTACTTATTCTCATAATGTATTTCCATAAAACATGCATCCTTGGAAAACAAAGCCCTTTTTAGTCTCTTTCAGGTCTAAACAACATTATTAACAACCTTATCTCCAGTCTTGTAGTCTGGTGGAGATGGCATCTTGATATTTTTAATATTAACAGCTGGTGCATCCTCTTGTGGAAGTGTTGGTAAAAGCTTTTTTTTGTTCTGGATTCTGTCATTGATTTCCTCAATGATTTGCTGAGCCATGTCTTTTGGAAGAGGTTTGCCATGCCAATTTTCCTTATCTTCAACCCCTGTGGAGTTATTATAAATATTTTATTTAAAAAAAATCCCTAAAACGAAAAGAAAACCAGAATCTACTCTTCGAAATTGTCTGAATCAGCATATTTGAAATTAAAGCCATGTCATCTGTACCTTAACTGCAAGATGCAAATTTACTTATTATATTAATGCATATTAGCCTACATTCTCTGCCATAGCCATTTTATTTTTGTAAATGAAATGTTTCACTGCTGGGTATAACATTTATTCTCTAATCCCAAATACATTTTCTCATTTTTCCTTCAAAGTATACTGCAACACATTATTCAGTGATACAATTGATAGACTAGGATTAGGGACTTCATCCATTAAATTCATGGCACATTTATTTATTATATTTATATGCCACCAATCTCTTAACGGACTCTTGGCAGCTCACAATCAATATTTTAACACTTTAACATTTGTAAAATATCCTAAATATCGAGAAGGGAAGATCTGATAAAAATATAAGAGTATAAAAAAAGCCAATTAAAATGCTGATTTTATCATTCTCCCAAGCATCTTCTCAATATTTCATTTCTAGAAGCATCTCCACTGGTGACTATCGCACCAATTAAAAAAAAACCCTGTTCAAGAAATTTATCTATACCCATTTACTATATTCCACTATATATTTGATATTCTCATTCATTAGCCTTTCTGTATTCTTTATACAATGCATTTTTGCTGCTTGTATGATCATTTTCATTTCCTACAAATTCTGACTCCATGGACAAGGATGGGCTATGGCTATTAATTTAGTCAGATAATCAACACTCTTATCTGAATGAATGACATTCCAATATTCTTTCGATAATGATCTGAATGCAAGCACTCTGTGCAAGCATGAAACATTTCTTTGCTTCAGGAAAGAGCATCAAGCAGGCAGTTCTCATGGTAACAGAATCTAAATACTGGATTATTTGCTCCATATAGAGTGTCAACATTTGTTCCTGGAAAGTGACAAACATCTTAAGCTTTACCTATTTTTGAGAGGGTCTTAGACTCTTGAAGAACATAAAAAGACTTTCTCATCTAGTATTCCAAACTAGCCCTCACCAATAAAGCTTGCTTGCTTCTGTTTTTTCCTATGGGACAAATATCTTGCTTGCTTCTGTTTTTTCCATATGGGACAAATTGTGAAATTTAAGTAACTCCTAGGGTATGTATTAATTCATTCTCTTGGTGTATTGGAATATGGAACTCAACCTTTTCATATGGTTGTTCTTTTTCCTTATCCTTGGATTGACTCAAAATTGTTATTTTATTCATCTTTTAAAGAGCAAAATTGTCATTTTTGTAGAATATTTCTAGTGAAAATACTGTACAAAAACAGTATTATACAATACTGTATATATATACAAAATATATACAAATATTTATTCTACTTTTGCTTACTCCAAGAAATTGGTGAAAAAGATTATTATTCAAGCATTGTAGCAATTTCATATTGATAGCATGAAAGCCTTTGATTATACACAGATTCAATTCAAGCCATGGTTCAATGGCAAATAAAAAGCCTTGAGTGTTTAGTTCAAGTGTTCCAATACAAGCCTCCATGAAGCATGGAGTTTTCACTATCCTTACATAAAAAGCTTCAAAAAAGATTTGAATCAAAAAATCCCAAAACCAAACCTCCCCCCAAAAACAGGCATGTTAGCCTCATTAAAATAACCCATTCCAAAAGATTATTCATATTAATCTTAATACCTGTACTTGGTTTTAAAATTGTATAATTAAATCATCAATCAAATTTGTCTACTATAGATAGTTCTTGACTTATGATCACAATATGAACCAGAATTTCTATCAGATTATTGAGATTATATATTAAGTCATCAGTGACCAGATATGATTTTATAACCATTTTACTCTTGTTGTAAGTCAAGTCACCACAGTTGTAAGTATGAATTCAGGTTAACCAATGGTGGTTTTTTGCTGGAAACTGCAAAAAAGTCACAAATTATAATCACATGCTGCAATCACATGACCTGGTGCTGGGATGATGGTCATAAGTCTGAATTTAAATTGACTTTTTTTGAGGCCATTGTTAATTTCAACCATTGTTAAGTAAACAGTTGTAAGCCGAAGACTCCTGTACAGATATATTATAGGCAAAACTTCACAATATGCAAAATTTCAGTGAAAAAAGGCTTTGTCTCCACTCCCTCAGGGGATCTCTTTCTTTCTTTCTTTCTTTCTCTCTCTCTCTCTCTTCCTCCCTCCCCTGCAAAATGGTCACCAAAAAGTTTAGGAATAACTTGTAGGAGTTGTAGAAGGAAACTGCCTCTTTTCTGTTTGGTTGATAGAACCCTTTTCATCAGAGGGAAGGCCTAGTGAGAAATGATTCAGGCTGATTTAAAAAAAAATTAAGTGACAAAATATAAATTTCTGATTTAAATCTCACATTTACCTTAACCTTAAATACACTGCTCCTGCTTAAGACTCTTATCTGTTCTATGGGAAAAACTATAACCTATAAAAAATGTAAGTATTACAAGATAAGATTTATAAAGTACTCTAAACAAAGATCTTATGGAATTACTTACTATAATTATCTTCTTATTGAATCAAACAAAAATGTAATCCTTAAACAGAAATTGCAGCTGTTCTAAGGAGCCTGTGACTAAGAATTACCTGTTATTCCTTTGCCTTTGAAGGTTTTAGCAATAATTGCAGTGGGCTGGTGTTTTGTCTGACCCAAAGCTTTGCACAGTTCCTCCACACTATGTCCATCAACAATGACTGCATGCCAGCTACAATGCAAACAAAGCAATTAGTTGTACAGAAATAATAATAAACCATTTGAAATATGATACATTAACCAATATATATGGTTCATTAAGCATAAAGATATAAATATGCACATTTGTGCACACCAAACATATAGAAGGGCTTCTTTCTGATGGGACTGTTGTGAAATATTCAAAATAATCAAGTCCCGAAGAATCATTTTAGACATATCAAAGGTATTAGACTGCCTTGGCATTCATAGATGGAGGGCATTGCTTGATTTGTTGATGATGTTTTTTTGTAAAAATTAACAAACAAATCTAATACTTAGTCATTGTACATGGGATAGAGAAAAGCCTATTTTTTTCAGTTTCTTCAATTATAAAATATTCAGAGAATAGAAAACAAAGCGGGAATAAAGAAGCTGCTCTGGGTTCACGTGACATAGATAATCACAATATATTTTTTTCTCTAAATGTGTTAATGCTGTAAAATACAACAGGAAGACATGACCATCAACAAGATTAAGACAGGCAGATAAAATACCATCCTAACCATACTTTTCAGATTCAACAAAAAGACTAATAACCCCTGAAATATTGAAGAATGTTTATCAATATTTATTTCATTTTATTTCCAAGATCATTCTAATAATCTGTATTTAATTATCAATCCAATATAGTACAGATTTAAAACAAGTATAGTGCATTAAAACAGTATAAGACTACCTACCCAAAGGATTCACAACGTTTCTGGTAAGCTTCTACATTATGCTGCAAAGGAGCAGGATCACTTTGGCCCAACCGGTTAATATCAAGAATAGCAATCAAATTATTCAGTTTGTAGAATCCAGCAAAGGCCATTGCTTCCCAAACTGAGCCTTCAGATAACTCGCCATCTCCAAGTACACAAAACACTCGATAGCTATATATAAAAGAAAAGGCAGAGCAACAATATTTAGCCTCTTAAATTACAAAAAGATGTGCAGTGGAACAGCTCAGTCACCAGGGGAGATGGATAAGGGTCTCACACCTCTTTTTCTTAAGTCCTCTAGGTCATGCCACCCCAGTCCTGATTCCTGCTTTGGGATAAGAACTGCACAGTTCTTGCTGTCACCACCTATCATTCACGGATGACTCACCTAATATTCCTCCTAAATGGAGATATGTGAAAGACTTACTTCTATAATATAAGGTAGTTTAGAGTTATGCAGCTAGAGCACTTGCCCTAGAAGACTGAATGGATGGTACTCAAACACCAGTTACCAAAAAGGAAAAATGCAAAAGATAAATGCAATGCTCTAGCTAAACCACAAAACAGTGCTAGTCTCCTATACATAAAAGAACATTTGCTCTGGCTGCATGAGAACTTGCAATACTGTACAGGTAGTTCTTGGCTTTTAACAATCCATTTAGCTGTTCAAAATTACGGCACTGAAAAAATGCCTTACAACTGATCCTCACACTTATGACCATCACAGCATCCCTAGGGTCACATGGTCAAAATTCAGGCATTTGGCAACCAGCATGTATTTATGATGGTTGCAGCATCCTGGGGTCAAGTGATCACCATTTGTGACCTTTCCAGTCAGCTTCTGACAAGCAAACTCAGTGGAGGAAGTTGGATTCGTTTAATAACCACATGTAGTGATTTGCTTAAAAACTGTGTCAAAAATGTCATAAAATTGGGCACAATTCACTTAACAATCATCTTGCTTAGCAATGGAAATTCTGGTGCCAATTATGATTGTAAATCGAGGACTAACAGTAAACATTTGTTTAATTACTTGAAAACTTGAAAAGTACTCTGGGTCTCAGATTTTATCAAGCAAGGATATTATTGAATTGACCCAGTTCACAATTAGTTTTAATTCTGTAACATAAATCCATAGTTTATAGCCTTATACCAGTTTTAAATACCAAAAAATGGCTTTTATTGCTTAATCCATCAGAGATGACCTCTGCAGCCTTTATTCCATGCCCCCTTTTGGCAGGGCTACTAAATCTGGGCTGGAACCATTAGATGGCAGCAAAGAGATGGAGAAAAATCTATGTTAATTCTTCCTACAATCTGGTGGCCATCTGGAGTTTGATAGCCAGGACCTAAGAGCTTTATTTTGGGGGAATTCTGCCCTTGTGTCAAAAGCAGCCTTGAGCAGGCATTTTTTAATGTCAAATTTATTACCTTTCTTAAAAATTAAAAAAAAATCTAATCAAATATTCCTATATATAGTTTGTCTAAAGAAGACAAACTAACAAGTGTATGATGGAGTCAATCAAAAGAAGTTTCTTTGGGAAGGTGCCTCTATCTTAGAAGCAGAGGCAGGAAATGCCATTAATCAGATGGGTTCTCATAGGCACGCATACAGGCACATACAGTACATTAACCATAACAGTACTAGGAGTCATGATAGCATACAGGTGTTGAACTAGGAATGGGGGGACATGCACTCTACTCTTAGCTGCAGATGCGCACTGGGTGATTCTGACCCAGTCACCCGCAGCCCAATCTACCTTACAGGGTCGTTCCTGAAAGGGTAAATGGGAGGAGGGATTATTATGTATATTATATGAATTCCTGTATAAAAGACTGGATGTAATTCACACAAAGGAAGCAAGCAAGCAATACATTGAATTTATTTAGTGAAGGCTCAGTTAGGCTAAGGATCCTTAATGAGGCATGTCTCGAAAAAATGGCCCTACAAGAACATTTATTTTAATTTGGTTCTGACACTTACAGAAACAAGTTGTGTTCAAATATGATTCAGTTCTGTCCAGGAATTATTGAGAACTAAATTCAAACTCTCCTAGAGTAGCCAACGTTAATATTTTTCTTTCTTTTCTTTTTCCCATGCAGTGCTACAGTTAGAGTCTTAACTATTTGTGAAGAAATCAATTAACAGCATCAAGAATATTCAGAAATATGAATTATCCCCCACTTACAACCCCCATATTATACCACCACCAATGGATATTTAAAGAGAAGTTATAACACATTAATGTCAATTAGAGAAGAAAATCTTAGAAAATAAAGTGTACTATTAATTGTAAAGCTAGGCTGCCTGTTAAACCACCATCACTGTGACTCAGCAAAATTGAGAAATGCAGCTTTTCCACAGAACAAACACAGCTTACTTCCTCATTTCAGTATGGTGTGTTGTATTAGCAGACAAATGACACCTTTAATTTCATTCCCTTCAAAATAGTACAGTGCTAATTGCTTGAAGTTGGTTTTAACAAGTGTGAGCATTCTTTCCATTCAAAGATTGATTTACTCTTTCCCTCCTTTTGCTGTCATCCAAAGGAAAATTCCCCTTAGCTGCTACCAGCTATGGGAAAAAGCATCACCCATCTTGGTTATCAGAGAAAATTCCTCTCCTCTGAGCCAACTGCCTCTACAAAGCAAAACAAAAAAACACAAGACTCCACTCAGTGTATCATTAAATTGTAAATAGCCCAGCATCTTGGGTAGAGGGACAATCCAGAAGCAGGAACGAAAGAAGTGCACAGCTTGGGAAAGAGACAGGGAAGATGGTATGGCACCCTAGGTCCTGGCGGCCAGGAAGTCAGCAGCCAGAGCAGAGAAGACAGGTAGAGGGCACAGCCAGTAAGAGGATATCCAGATAGCCTCTTTGTAGACCACTTGGGAGATACCATTAGAAAGGATGTCAGGGATGAAAATTGGGAGAAGCTAGAGGGACTGATGGGAACTGGAGAGTGGGAGAAGAATTATAGCAGTAACAGACATAGGAAATATAATTGGAAGTGGGGCGAGCGTTACAATGGAGAAATTATAGGAAATTTGGTTTCAAGCCTCTTCTGGCTTCCCAGACTCAGCCAGAACTAGATAAGGAATCACCAAAGGCTTTAGTTTGAGGTTGGCTGTGCTGAGTACTAAGACCATACGTAATAAGACCTTGCTCTTCTGGACTTTAAGGGTGAAGGACAGAAATGACTTGCCAATGTATTATCAAGATTTGATGGGATCTCTTTTATCTCAGGTCCCCAGCCAGATTTCAAGTAGCATAGCATGTTTAGGGATAAGGGATGGCAAAAACATTTTGTGAGAAGCAGATGGCCAGATATGAGATCCTATTTGTGAACTGGGACTACTGCTTGTATACTGGCCCACACTGTACAGCAAGTTCATTTCCTAAGCTGCTTGAACTAATTGCTGGACTGATGGTGGATTCACCTAGACTCTATGTTCCCAGTGTGAAGTCTGGAGCTGTTATTAACTGGGCTGTCCCAAGTGATCAGGGCCTAATTCACACTGGGGAATATGAACTACATGGGTCTACAACTTGCAGCAACCAGATTTATTTTATTTGGTTGCCTATCTCAAGTACATGAGTGGACAGCTCATAACATTAAAATAAAAACAAATACAAAACAAAACAAAACAAAGAATAAACCCACAGTAGCTAGAGAATCATATAAAAGCCTTCAACACAGCCAGAAAACAGAATCTATCACACTCCAGAGCCCAACTTGAGAAGAGAACCAGGTTTTCAAGGCCTTGCAAAAGGCCAGCAAGGTTGAAGCCAGCCTCATCTCCAGAGGGATATTTCAGAGTGCTGACACCAGGGCAGACAAGGCTATCATACAGCTGACATCCTAGGAGAAGAGCCTTCTCTGCTGTGACTCTTGCCCGATGGAACATCTTGCCCCTTGAGCTGAAGGCTGACCCCTCCCCGATGGCTTTCCGGAAGGGCCTTAAGATCTGGCTCTGAGAGATGGCCTAGGGCTCCAAGGGGGGTTCATTATTATCCTGGAGGTGGAAGATTCCTAGCCATCCTCACCCCCTTTTTCTATACAAAATCTTTTTAGCCCACCTTGCTAGTCTGCTGGGTTTTTTATTTTTTTGTTTTTTATTTTAATGTGTTTATTTTATTTTTTAAATGTTTTTAATGACTGTTTTTAGTATTGTTTTGTTAGCCGCCGAGAGTCTCTAGATTTCAGCGGCATACAAATTAAATAAATAAACAAATTTTATTTAAATAAATAAACAAACAAATCCTTGTCTAAGGGTATCTGCAGAATGTCCCTCCTGCCAGATGAGACAAGATGGGTAAAAACAAATGGGAAGGGATAGTCCTCTAACTAACTCAGTTCCAAGCAACGTAGGGCTTTAAAGATAACTACCAGCATCTTAAATTGCACTTGAAACAAAATTGTTGTTGATGTCAAACATGAAAGACCAGGTCCATTCTTAAAGGTCCCAATTAACTGATTTACTGCTAAAGCCTATACTCAAGAATTTTCTCATCTAATGATCAGCAACTTGTTGGCACTAGTTAAGGTTCAATGACAATCAGGGAGGTTGGACTTAGTTGTTCATAGCTACATAGTAACTCTACACTAACCTCTTTTTTCACCCCTTCCCCTGGCTCTGCCATCTATTCTCCTACAGTTGATGATGTTGATTAGATTTAAATCAATCCTTTGCTATGGCCAAATCACAGATCATCTTGAGGATCACAACTACCATCAAATTCCAGAGGGGGAACAGGCCCATTAAGATGGTCTGCCCCAAGAACCTTATGGACCCAATTCGTTTCCAGTGGAGATGAGAGAATCTTCCAAGGTAATGGTTAGCATTGCTTCCTACTGACTGAAATGATATGCTGATCCAGAGTGCTTCATCAAGTGACATGTCTGAGGAGCAATGCTGACGAAAGACAAAAAGCAAAGATGACAAGACATAGCTACGAGCTCAAGTTTGAGCCAACATTGTAGTGGTAAGAACAATGAAATATCAATACTTCTCTGTAAAGGTAAAGGAGACCCTACCAGTCGTGACCAACTCTAGGATGCGGTGCTCATCCCCGTTTCCAAGCCAAAGAGCCAGTGTTCGTCCTGGGACGGCTCCGTGGTCATGTGGCCGGTATGACTTACCTGTCTTATTTAATGTGACTATAGCCCAGTATCTTAATATTACTGTTTGCAGAGAAACTTGCATTCATCTATTGTTCTGGATGGGGTTACACTTCCCCTGTATAAGCAGGTGCAAACTGGAGTTTCTTTATAGCTTCTGCAAATGTATGGAGATTGTGATCAGAAAAACTTTCATCTGCTTCAGCTGGTTTGCTAGTTGCAACTTATCCTGGACCAGGAAGTAGTGACAACAGTGATTTTACTTGTCTTCTGGAGGAGTGAGACTCCAGCAATTTATTCTGCAAGTATCTGTCCTTAAAGATGACCTGGGAATTAGAACTGGTATAAAATGTTGTTGCCTGCCACCTGCTGACTGCCGTTAACCAGTTTACTAAAGTAACATCTATAATTTGGATAGATTATTCATTAGAGTAGGTTTCCAAGCCCAATTGCTATTTACAAAAGACTATCTTCTTCAGTATCTAACAGTGAAGAGGCAGCAGTATAGGAGCCCTAAAGGATTATCTGCTGAGTAGCAAACATTGTTAATGTTTTAATTAAAAAACAACATTAAGCAAAGTAAGTAGCACTCCTTACTTTGGTACAGTACTTTGAGCTTGCCTCCTCAAATTCAGGATGACCTCCACTCTATGAAAAATTAGAAAGTCTGTAAGAGCATTGCTTTTCTGCTCAGTTTTTGGTGTGGAACACTCCACTGAGGAGGCCAGAACTTAATTAAAAACAAGTGGTAAGATTTTTTTATAACTACAAGTTGCTTAGGGTCTTGAGAATAGGAAATATAGAAATGACTACTTTATTATACTAACTATATACAATATAATATACTAAATACTATATTATTACACTATTACAAATATACTATAATGTACATTTTATTATTACAATATAGTACACTAATTATTCTGTGGCCTAACACAAACAAGTACTGTAGGATGACTTTGAACTCCCACAGCGTGTACAAAATGTTGTTTGGTTGTGGTATTTAATTCATTTGTTATATTAATGTATTATTTATGTACAATCAGCGTGACTTCAAAGGAAAAAGGGCATGCTTTTCAAAAGCTTTGAAGATAGCTGTAATACTTTTGAGTTGGGAGGAAATGCTCCCTCCAGATTTGTCTTTTAATGTAGCAAAGAGTTTTGTTTACTTGGCATTAATCATCTGGAGATAATGTTCAAATGAAACATACATTATTTTCTCTACACCTTTACTACAAAATAATAAAAATTATTAGTCCTGTGTTTAAGTGATTGAGCTTTACTTTCATGAAGAACTTTATATTGTGGAGGTAAATGGATTCCCTTGATCAAAGTAGTTACAAGATTCAACTTGACAAGGCAATTATTTATCCTCAAACCATGTGACCTCTAGAAGAAGGCAGAGTTTAGACTAGTTAAAGTATTTTCAGACTGAACAGCTTTGTGTCAGTATGTGCTAAATTGCCCAGTCTGGAAGACCAGGGGAAGGAGAGTCAGGCTTTGATGTACCCAACCTCATAAAGAACTTAGGCCAATGGCGCAGGTTACTCTACAGCTTCTAAATAAGTGATTTATTTCACTGTTAAAAATGAAGAGTTCATAAATAACTTAAAGGGAATTTTTTATTCAAAACTTTGACAAAGCAAGTACCCTCTGATGAACTGCATAGTCCTATATACTGTGTCAACTATTAGTATGTACAAGCAAAGATTAAAAAGCTAATGTGAAATTACCTTTACTTGAGGTGGATATTGCTGTTGCAAGTATTAGTTGAACAAAAACTTACTTTTATATAGTATTAAATTGGTTGAAATTCAAAAGGCCCATCCTTCTTGTGGAAAAGGCATCATCAATTTTAATCTACCAGACAGCTGTTAAAGATTCAGGAAGCATATAGAGTGAAAAAGCTAACAACTTCAGATTAACTTCTCACACTTTAATTCATGAATTAAAGCAAGTTCCAAATGATTATTTGGATGTATGAATATTTCTTAAATTATTTTTAGAAGGTTGCATTGCTTTTCCCAAGACTGTCATTCTGCCCAAATACCAGTATATCAATTATATATAGGTGTGTGGGGGTGTAACATAAATATACTAAAATGGCAGCAGAAATTAAAAATATTTGCAACCTAAGTTATAATCTTACCACATACATTATTGTAAGTAAATAGCAAACAACATTAAGCAGAAAAACATCAGAATATCACAAATCTGATTACATTAAGACTAGTCAATCGTTGTTCAAAGAAATTTTTTCAAGTTAGTTAAATATACAGTTTAAAATTACATCTACTCAGTACTTGAAAACATTAACTTTCCAGTGCAGACATGTCTTTAGATATCCCCTTTCTTTCATGACATGTGAAGAGTGCCATGCCAATAATGATTTATTGCCAAACATTCCTTCCCTTGAGCAATGAAAGGTTTGCATAACACAGTACCGCTGCTATTTCTTTGTACCCACTTTTGTTCTACACTGTCATGCTTCCTTAACAACTTCTGAACAAAAATCCCATTATGTGCACTAAGGACTACAGATTGCTTTTGCATAAATACAACATATCTGGATGGAGACAAAGCAAAAACTATTACTGTAATTTGAAAAGAGTGTGCTAGCTCTCAGAGGCGCAGTGGGCAAATGATTACGATGCTGGGCTTTTCAGCTGGAAGGTTAGCAGCTTGAATTATAGACCCAAGCACTGCTGTGTAACTGGGTGAGCTCCTGTTTCTGTCCCAGCTTCTGCCAATCTAGCAGTTGAAAAGTATGTAAAAATGCAAGTAGATAAATAGGTAACAATGTTCCATGTACCTTGGCATATAGTCATACTGGCCACATGACCACAGAAGCGTCTTTGGACAATGGTGGCTCTTCAGCTATGAAACAGAGATGAGCACCGCCCCCTAAAGTCAGTCATGATTGGCAGAGGAAACTTTATGTTTTTTACCTATGCTAGCATTTCTACTCTCTGTAATCAAAATAAGAGCAAAGCCATCCAGGAAAACACAGAGATAATTGGCTCAGAAGAACCGATATATATTAATAATTGTTTGCAAATTAAAACAACAGATAACTATTAATTGAAGACTTTGAAATTTGTTCGTTCATGCAACTGAAAAGGAGCTGCATGCAGAACTAAAAGGCTCATTCGCATTTCTGGATTGTGAAAAGAAGCATCATTTCTGATCATAAGGCAGTAACATTCCATTCATTTTATGCAATTTAGGCAAGTTGAGAATAAAATTACCTGGCTTTGTCAAAGTATTTCCCAGTATAAGCCATTCCACATGCAGCACCCAATCCTTGGCCAAGTGATCCAGTAGCCACATCGGTAAAAGCTTGTTTCTAAAAAAATGAAAACGCGACAATACAACAAACTGAAATCCCAATTTACTAACACTTTGATCCTTTGCCATGAATACTGATGAATTTTATAGCTCTATTTTCTACCAGTATTATATAATATGGTAACAGAATATCGCAACAAAAGTTTAAAAAACAGGCATCTGGATTGGATTTTTCAAGTAGAAGACGTTTCACCTTTTATCCA
>JANHZU010004519.1:44002-54463 GCA_032468055.1 Acrochordus granulatus
TTGAACCTCTGGCAGAGCTCTCATCTTCTTCAGAACACACAAGCCCCCCAACCACAGCAAGGTGGTGCCTCACTGGGGGGACTTTTCTGAATGGTTTACCGCAAAGAAATCAATGACAAAGAAATATTCTGCCTCCATTTCTAAGTGCAATGGGATAAAAATATTTGCTGTGTAAATTTCCCCATGCTAGATAGAGGAAGATTATCATGTATTACCAAATATTTACAGGGCTCTTAGAGTACATTATACATTTCCAAAAGGAAGGTATTTTATGTGTGCGTGTGCATGTTTTAATAGCAAATGTGAAATTTTGTTCATGGATATAAGTTATTTGCTTCTATTCTTTCCAGCAAAATACATCTGCTTTGGAGGCAAAAAGACAGGGATCAAATAGGAGGATGTTTATAATGAGGTAAAACATTAAAGCAGGCTATTTGAGGGGTTCTGTACATCAAGCATGAACTGTAAAGGGAGAAACAGGCCTTGAAAATGTTATTGAGAATCATGATCAAAGATTAGAATAATGCAAGCTATGTTATTCCCTGTGACTATCTATAGAAACAAAAGTTGTACTCTGAAGAAACAGGTTAGGAAGAGTATCGATGCCTTTGAATTTTGGAGTTGGAAAAAACTCATAAAAATACCATGAACAAGAAGACAAAACCAATATATCATTAAAGCAATCACCAGAGTTCTCACTCAAGGCACAAATGACCAAGCTCAAATTGTCCTTCTTAGGACACATTATGCTGTAATGATGGGAAAAGTGGAAGGAAAGAAGAGGATCAGCAGCAAGATGGATAAAATCACTTCCAGAGTGATGGTTGTACTATGGAAAATCTGACAGACCAGTTTAGGGAAAGAATGTTACAGAGGAAATCTATGTAGTTGCTACGAGTTGATTGGCATGGTGTCAGTCAGTCACATAATCCTCTAAAAAGCTCATGGGTAGTTTAATCATAACATCATAACCCAATCAGCTGAAAGGTTAGAGAGGGCTAGTTTTACCCCCAAACTCCTACAAGGAGATTAATTTTCCCTATCGGCTATAGTGTATGAACAGGAAAAAAAGATTATTAGTAAAATTACAGGGTGCATCTTCCAATAATGGGGCTGCTCTAGTAATGGTCTCTTCCTTCATTTTCCCCGTAGCCTCAATGTTTGCGAGAAGATGGAGCAGATAAGCCCTATCTTCAGTGACCCTGAAAAGAAAGAGTAAATGAGAAGCTGTCAAAGATGGTGGCTCCCTGTGAGATAAGAACATCACTAATCATGTTACTTTGGTGCAGAAAGGTGATCTGATACCAAGTCTGCCACACTGTATGAACGAACATAATCTTTGTGTAGGCTGAGAAAAATGCTGCCTTTATTTCTTCCTTTAGTGCTATGGATTATGTCATAAACGATACAGAAAAATCTGTCTGTTGCCATGGGGTATGCCAGAGCTCCCCAACCTTCCTGAGATGGATACATTTGGTATTCTGGAATCAACTGTGGACATACTCCCAACAGGGGTGCCATGTGGATGTGACCGGTCATAAAATACCCATTTACCAATATCTGTCTTCACTATCTACTCAAGTTTTCTTGGGTGGTTTCTACCACTTCAGCTTAACTTTATCTGTTTTTCCAGAAAGATAGCCACACTTCTAAATGAAATACTTGGCTGCTGCCTGAAACACACACGCACACACGTGCACACAGCATCCACATGTTATTCTGCAAAAATGCAATGGGATCAATGGAAGCTCTATTAGCACTATTGGAAATATAGATTATTCTAGAAGGTAATACAGTACTGTACTTTCTTTGTCATATACTCTCTTCCCATTTTTTAAAACAGAAAATAATCTAAATATTTCAACAGCTATAACAATGTTTAGGTCCTAAAATATAGAGGTGGGCAGATTTGTATTCATAGGCCCAAGGAATTTAGATTCAGCAAGGACCCCCAGCCAATCTCTTTGTTGAGGGCCAAATTATATGTTGCAATGTGAAAGATCAGAGTAGTTCCTCATAGCAAAGAGGATTTTGTATACTCTTCCTTATTCCATTCATAGTATTACTTTGTTTTGGCTTAGGTAGGGGTGTCCAACTTTGGCAATTTTAAGATGTGTGTTCTTCACCTCCCAGAATTCCTCAACTATACTATACTAGCTGAGGAATTCTGAGAGTTGAAATACACACATCTTAAAGTTGCCAAGGTTGGATATTCCTAGCTTAGAATGTCTTGAGAACCCAATCATTGTGGTTCATTCACTAATCCAAGGTTAAACAAGATATGATTTATGATAAAATCCAATTATAATCTACATGGCTTTTGGTACATATAGATGATTAAATCCAGAGACACTGAACTTAACTAAGAAAAATGGGGAGTGGGCAGAGAGATTAAAAATTTGAATGTATTTATGACAAATAATTCTTGCAAATAAGATCTTTCATTCCTCTTTATCAAAATTTAAAATCTGGGAGGGTCCTCTGGAAAAAAGCTTTACATGTTCTGGAATTGAATATACAGTACCCTCAAGCTACTGCCATGACATTTTTAACATATAATTTTTACTGAAGAAATTTTTAACAAGATAAAAAATACAAATATTAGAAAAGAATCACAGAAATAAGAAATAAAAAGAAAATAGAAAAGAAGAAAAAGAAAAGATGATAAAGTGGCTTTCAGCCTTTTTGACAGCGGTTATAAATGCATTTATATTTTACCCTCTCTCTAAGGTTACATCAAATTTCCTTCTTTCCATCAGCTACCCTTTCTAATCTTCAAACCCATAAATCACAAGTTCGTTTTTCTCTTTTTTTAACAAAAAGTCCATAAAGGGTTTCAGGTCACTATCAAATGTAGTTATTGATCTTTCCTTAATTAAAGAAGTTACTTTTGCCATCTCTGCAACTTCACTAATCATTCTTCCATTGTGGGTATTTAGGAATCTTTTCATTTTTGCACATATAATAGTCTTGCAGTAGTAATCCTAATTTTTGACTATACATTAATCCTAGCAAGAAAAGTTCTGATTTCAGTTGAACATTGATCTTTAAAATTCTTTGTATTATATACATATTGAGTGCAGCACTTTAACAGCATCATCTTTTAGGATTTTAAATAGTTCATTTGGAATACCGTCACTAGCTTTGTTGTTAGTAATGTATCAGATGTAGAGATTGTAAAATGTAACTGGAAAGGAAATTTTGAAGCAAAAGAATACTGAGATTTTTTGGAATCATAGTTTAGTAGAGAACCTTCTATTGGTGCATTCTTTCTATAGGCAGCAGATGCAGAGTCTTCTTTCTATCTTCCTGATTCCATTTTCAGTTGCAATTTGTTTGACAGTGCATTTCAATACAAGCAATTGTGAGGAGTTGGGGCCATCAGATGATCATATCAAGCTGAAAAAATGCCCATTGGTCAAAGAGTACCATTTTTCAAGAAATCTTGAAAACTACCAAGAATTATGTTAACATCAATAAATTAATGTGTTCTGGAAGAGAAGACTGATGCTAAGCAACCATGCTGTTCTTAACAAAGAGTAATGATCGATTCCCATGCCTTAAGGTAATGTTGGATGATGAAAAGTCAGCTCAGCAGTCAATTTTGTAATTGCTGTGATTTATATCAGCATGTGGAGAAATTTGAGAGATTTAGTTCTTTCTTCATTATTATGTTAATGTATTCTTCCATCTCTCCTTATCCTGACACAAAACAATGCTGCCATAAAATGTAATGCCCCCATTGCTAATCTTTATTCTGTCTTTGTTCCAAAGCCCTGCAAAATGGTATTATCAAGTCTGTCAATCACTCTAAGGCGATTTATTTTTTTCTTATGGCTTTGCTACAATCTTAAAACAATCCAAACACTACCCCAGCCCTTGAGTTAACATGGTTCTTCTGTAAGAACAGTTACATTCTCTTCTTGCTGTCAAGACTCTCTTCTGTTGATGGAACACAACATAACTTAGTGAGTACCTTTTATCCTAACCTATTGATTCTAGCTTCCTTCTCAATTGGTTTATATGCTCCAGCACTCTCAGGTTTCCTTCCTCTGCTGCTATATACATTTTCACAGTCCTAATTTTTGATATGAAAGGAAGAACATTTGTGCCATTCCTCAACATAATTTCATTTCTAAAGTAGAAGTACAAAGCAAAAGATTGTCTTGAGCAAATTACAAATGCATTTTCCAATTTAAGTGAGGGAAAGAGAAGGAAGAAAAGTAATTCTGCAAGATTTAATAAGAACACTTCGTTATGAATAGATGATGAATTCCTTGATTTTTTCCTCTTCCAGCCCTGAATGTTGATTTCACCCACCATCTGTTTCACTCGAGAAAGACAGTGAGATTTCAATGTTTATTGCCCAGGACAACAATCAGCAAAAACCAACAAAAAATGAACTCATGCTACAGGGAACTGAAGTCCAGACATTTGAAAGTTCTCCTTTTTGGGAAATTAAGAGTGTGATGTAAAAAAAAAGTAAGTAAAAAAAATCAAGATGACGGATGTAACCATGTGATCAAAATCCTGCCACTCTTTTCATCATGGCATACATGTTAAAAGAGTAAGGGCTTCTTGTGCCCACTATCTTGACTTCTTGATCTGCCCAAGTAATCACCCCAGTAGTGAAAGTTACTCCATCAAGAATGTTATCAGGTTAAATAAAAGAGGTTTATCCAAATCCCCACCCCCACCCACAACCATTCTCATTATCTGAGAAGGATTGCTCATAATTCTTCTTAGCAAAGCATTTTTCTTGAATAACTGAGTTCATACAATACTATAAGCCAAGGTTTCCCAAATTGTGAGATATACCTCTCTTGAGGAGGTACAAAGTCTAGAGAAGAATCAGAGGAGGTTCTCTTATGAAGAACTTATTACTTGTACATAATTACAATAAATCCGCCTTTCCCATAGTTTAATTATATTGTATTCATTGTTCATTTGTGTTCATTTTGGTCTTTGGATTTTTAGAGGAGGTGAGTACATTAAAATTACACATTGGGATGTGTGGTGGCAAAACGTTTAGGAACCCTAGCTTTAAGCCATAACTAAGCAAACCTCATTATGTTTTAGCACATGCCTAACCAAGTTTAAACTGCCCCAGTGAAAAAAAGTATTGGCTGTTATTGTAACAGGGTGAAGTATCTTGTTGGAAGAGAGTGGTTGCATCTGTACCAAGCCTGTGGATTTTTCTTTTAGAGAAGGCTTATGACTCAACATAAGACCAAGAACATGAAGGCAGAAAAGGGAAAATGCTAGAATGTACCAGTGAATTTGCACATATGTGCCTTAGAAATAGAGGGAGGTTGCATTTCAAAAGTGAAGTGGAGGAATAACCCAGACTGCCAAGGCAAAAGATACCAGCCCTAGGATATGGAAAAGGCTTTGTTTAGCAACAAGACAGCTGGGAGAAAACTCACAGACATTCCAGTATCAGTAATTGAGAAAAGGAGGGGGAAGATACCATTATAAGTTACAAAAGAGAAAGAGAGAAAGAGACTTCAGAGGAAGGAAAATGAAGCAGGTTAAACCTGATTTTTAAATATTTCTTATACACGAGAATATATAATAGACACAGTGGTTTTATAAATAATACTTTCCTTTGTATATGGTATTAGGTCAGCCTACTTCATTTGTATGAACATCAGAAGGTCAAGAATAAAATCCCTAATTTGTATAATTATTATTTGTATAACTGTCTGTATCACCTCCTATCCTGATCTACCCTCTAGCTAACAGTCAAAATTTTTAAAGAATTCTCTGTTTTACCAAATGGAATCTAAACACTTGATCAGCTTTCTCACTAAGAAGGGACTGAATGTTAGCTAGATTGTCATCCTATTCTTTGCCCAGGGGCTGCTAAGCAGGAGTTTTGAAACCAGAGTGTTTATCTCAACTGAAGCCTGACAAATGGTCAAAAGTTTAAGGTCAAGGTGTTGATTAGTGGCTTGATTTCTCTTTTTTCAAAAGGTCATTACAAAATGATGTCTTCTAAGAAAGTAGAGGATATGAATACAATTGCTCCAGCCAGCTAATCATATTTATTTTGCGCAGCTATACTACAGTGGCACAATATATTCTTTGTGCGTGGGCAATTTCCATTCAGCCTTTCACATCTTCAATTAGGGAAACTAGAAGCTTTGATTAGCATGCACATGATTTACACAGACTACTTCAATATGTTCCAGCTCTGTGAAAGGAGCTTATTTCCATTTCATAAAAAGTGCAGATTCTATTCATTCTTTAAATAAGTCTGTGAAGGCCTTTCAAAGAGGAAATCTATATGGTCCAACGTCCTCCACTGGTTGCAAAAGTGACTGCTTCCATACAACTTGCCATCTGTTGTATGACAGTGGCAACTACAATTATATACAATGTATAATTACAATTATACACAATATACAAGTATTATTACAATTATATTGAGGCAACCCAGGCATTTTAAGGAATATCAGGCTAATGGCTTCCAAGGGGGTCAGGAAAATTCCCAGAAGAGATAGTTTATCAAAGGCTATTCATCTGAAGGTTAAATAAGAATTATGATTCTATTTATTTTCTACAATTATTGGTTTTGGATTCCCAGTTTCAAAAAAGGAAAGAACTCTTGTTGTTGCAGTGACTGAAGGGACTTACTTGGGTCCACACTCATTGCATCATCAAGTGATTCATTTCATGAGGAAATAAATTTATTGAGTGAAATGGAATGGTATGGGCTTAGATGCGATTCACTTAGATGTTGCACTAGCCCAACCTTCTCTAATCTGGGTCACTCAAGATGGTTTTGGCCAATAATTCCCATAATTCTTCACTCCCATTATTCAGTATTGAGTGATAGGTATTGGAGTTCATTCTAAGAATTGGAAAAGCTGTTTTACATTTCTCCTTCTGTCTAATATGCAAAGCAGTTCTACATTTCTCTTCATCACACTTTAAATCTCTCATGTGAAGATTTGTGAAAGCATAATGTCACATTATGCCATTCCTTACTGTAATGTGTGAATGGAAGCTACAGTCTTCTCACTTTCCATGTAATTTACTCAACATCTTACCTAATAACTGAGCAGAAAGACCAATACTTAAATTGCAAGGCTACTACTGTAAGTCCTCATTGTTGAATTTCCACCTGCAGAGAGAAATACAATTATTATTCTCTGATAAAGGTGTGTATTAATGCAATCTATTGTTCTGACCTCTTTTCTTAAGACAGTAGCTTATTTAGTTATTTTCTTGTGCATATTGTTATGATTCTCAAACCATATGACCTTCACAAAATAAACATGCTGCAGCATTCCTCAAATTATCACAAACAATTTTTAAAAAAAAAACCCACTGGTAGAATTTGGTTCTTTTTCTCTCTCTATTAACTAGGAGATTTCTGTGGAAAATCTCCCTGCCTACTCAGTGTTTAGCTAATATCATCCCCAAATCCTTAATTATTTGATTGTATAAGCACAATTGCCCAACTTTCAATATTCATGTGTTTTTCAAAGTTTCCCTTATTTCCCTTGGAAAACTGAATCTTGGCTATTACTGTACAATTCTCAGATGTGGTAATTAATTTTTTTCATTGATTTTTTTTCTGATGCATAATTGCTGCTTGAGTGTCAGCAAGGCCAAGAAGAAAGAATGCAGGCTTGATCCAAAGGCGTATTTTTTTACCACATTTAGTCATAACCAGCAGTTCTTCATCCATGGATGTAATGTAACTAATTATTGAGAACTGTTCAATAAGTTCTATTGATTAAACAATATTTTATTTTTTAAAAAAATTGGTTCAGTTATACTGATGGTTTTATGCAAATATATTGTTTCTTTCTGCCAGAAGTTTAAAAAACCTATTCTGGAATTGTTTTATAAGGGAATCTTAACAAATTCTTTCAGCTCTCTAGTAACTAGTTAGGATTTAGGGCAGCTGAAATCCAAACATAGTACCCAGGAATCCATTATGGATATGTTTTCTGAAGTGCCAAGTTTATCCCAGTTCCCAAAGTACTTTTGGAAAGTGGATGAGTTTTTTCTGTTTGTTTAGCAAGAATGTTTGTAAATGTTGAACCAGTTCCAAACTGAGTTCAGTTTGTCCATCCATAATTTTACCAAGTTTTGTGTGTGGAGCTACAAATCACCAATTGGTCATCTCGCTCTCTCCCTCTCTGTATGTGTGTGTGTGTATGTAAGTGAAAGAGAGATAGACAGATGGACAGACAGATAGAAATGTTTAGCAGAGAAAGGAAATCTAGTGCCCTCCAGATGTTTGGGGCAACAACTCCTGTAATTCCTTATCTATGACCATTCTTATGAGAACTGAAAACCAAAACAGCACCAGATAATCAGATTTCTGGACTAATTCTATCTAAAAATGGTTTGGGGTTTTTTTGGCACTGAAAGCAGGCTTGACTTTCAAAAGGCTGTCAGGACATTCAGACCAGGACAGAGAAATGTTGGGAGTGCTATATTCAGTTCACAGTAATCAGCTTATGCTTGGATGGGTATGAATGAATCATCAGGCAGGATTTGTTCAAAAAATACTTGTACGTTTGAGTAAAAAATTAATAGATTCATATTCTTATCAAACCAGAATTCACACAATCTTCACCTCAAGCGTAGATGATATAAACATAGTTTCCATGATGAACTGCTCATTGACCTCAATAAAGATTCTTCTTCGTTCCATGAGGCTGCTTCTGAAGACTTTCCATAAACTCCACTAAGTATAAAATGTACCTGCTCACCTGTGAGCAAGTAAGGGAGGCTACAGCCAAGTAACACCAAATATCTAGGTGCTATGCTGGCTCCCAATCACTTTCAAATACAATTCAAAGTGCTGGTTTAAACCTATAAAGCCCTTTATGATTTGATTCTCAAGCATTTCCAGAACAAGAACTGTCTCCTTCAGAAAGGACCAATCTGTCTGGTCTGCTTATCTTTGTAAGAATATTGACAGTTCTCCCTTCTCCAGTATGTGAAGTTTAGAGAAGGACAGGAGATGATGTTTTAAATCATTGCTCCATCATTCGGAAACCAGCCTTCCCTTGTACACAGAGATGGCTCCCAGTCTGCTAATGTTTAGAAAGGTAGTTAAGATGGAGTTGTTTTTTTAAAACTGTTGCAGAAAACAGTTTTTTTAAAACTGTTGCAGAACCCGGGAGGCAGGAGGACTGATGTTTTTATCAGCTATTATCAGTTCTGTGTATTTATATTGGGTTATTTTGTCTTCAATACTGTAAACCAGCAGGAGTTTTTTTTACAATGTGGCAGATTACAACCCCCCACAAATCAGTAAATCATGGCACTAAGCTCTAAACCCTACTGATTTATTTTACAATCCTTTTATGTTGTGCAATTAAGTCATATATGCTATGCAACATATAGCAGAAGAAGTATAATCTTGTTCTGCAATTGCTACAAAGTGTTTCTTGTTGTTATTGTTCTTAATGAATAGAGAAGTTCTTTTGATTTTTGTAAGGATGAGAAATCTTTTTGCCTGGAAGAATCATATGCAGAATTCTGGGCTGGCATCTGCCTATATGTATGGCAGCTGAATTCATATAGCATGAATATCATATAAGTAGGATAAAATCCCCCCACTGAGGCACCACCTTGCTGTGGTTGGGGGCTTGTGTGCTCCAAAGAAAATGAGAGCTATGCCAGAGGTTCAACCTTACTGGACAGCTCTGTCTCAACTCTCAAATAATGTCCCCCTCCTATAAAAATATGAGATGTAATTTTCAGAAATCCATACTGGCTCAGTTATTGCCCGGGTTAACAAGGACCTCACTAGATGTTGTTGGGGTTCCTGGACATCTAGTGAAAAATGGGCTACAGGATTCCACTGGAGAAGGATTACAAATAGCTCCAGAAAGACTGAAGTGGCAGTGCCAAAACCAAAAGACTGTGGATTTGACTGGAGGTGGAAGGAAGTCCAGTGCTGCAAAGAACAATATTGCACAGGAACCTGACATGCAAGATCTATGAATCAAAGTAGGCTGGATATGGTCAAACATGAGGTGGCAAGATTGAACATTGACATCTTGGAAATTAGTGAACTAAAATGGACAGGAAAGAGTGAATTTAATTCAGAGGACCACTATATCTACTACTGTGGACAAGAATCCCTCAGAAGAAATGGAGTAGCCATCATAGTCAATACAAAGTGAGAAAAGCAATACTAGGGTACAATCTCCAAAATGACAGAATTATCTCAGTTTGAATCCAAGGCAAACCATTCAGCATCACAGTAATCCAAGTCTATGCCCCAACCAGTGATGCTGAAGAGGGTAAAGCTGACTGGTTCTATGAAGGCCTAAAACACTTTCAAGAATTAACACCAAAAAAAGATGTCCTTCACATCATAGGGGATTGGAACACTAAAGTATGAAGCCAAAAGATAACTGGAATAACAGGCAAGTTTGGCCTTGGAGTACAAAATGAAGCAGGGCAAAGACTAACAGAATTTTG
>JANHZU010004519.1:81618-95185 GCA_032468055.1 Acrochordus granulatus
ATATCGTTTCATTCCTTAAAGGTATATTCTGGAACTGAACTGTTTCGGTTTGTTAAAAGGGCAAGGGTTGTACAGCAAGATGCCAAATTGAAACAGCGGCTGTGAAATCATCAGCTTTGATATTTGCTAAATCTCCTTGCTGGGGACCTGAGAATTTGAATGGGAATGCAAAAGCTGTCGGGAGCTAAGCCTGTCTTTCCATTCTCTGAAGTTATCTGCTTAAGTCATCATACAAACTCCTCCACCCCCAACTTACTTGATCCATTCCTGGCAGGGAAATTGGAGGAATTCCTTAGGAAAGAGACTCTGGTACTGTTCTCTACAGCCATTTCTTCCCCTGCTGTATCTTCTGGTGGAATGGTATGGGTGACAGAAGGCAAGCAGAGCGGTCCAAAATCAGCCTGTGTTTTCTTAGGTAACAGTGCTCCGCTTGACTGCCAGCATTGTTCTCCTACAGGTGTGATCAAGTGAAGAAAAGGATGCTCAGTGCAGGAACAAAGTAAGATAACTTAGAAAAGAAGTTCCAGCTGATGCTTGCTGAAGTTGAAATGTACTGAACTGCCTTCTGAATTCACGGATATTCATGAAAATTCATTAGATGTCACACCTCATATGACCCAAACGATTTTCCCATCTGTTGATCTGGCTGGAGGCTGCATAAGTTAAATTTGCAGAAAACTGTGATAGAGCAGGGCAGCAGGCAAAATGTTGTGGGTGGGTTTAGCTTTCTGCGCAGAAGGGGAAGATTGACAGGCTGAATCCAGCAGGAGGGAAGGAGGACGGCACAATTAGCCCTGATCCTTAAGCTCTAAGGTACAGTCAAAGATTCTGCCTTTGTAACAGAGACTTATATCAAAGAACTGACACCATTTGACACACTATAGAGGCTTGGGAAAAAGAAGAGGGTGGGCAGAGGTGTGTAGAATGGTCTTGGGCAGTTTGTCTATATGGCAATAGGGCAGAATGGATCTGTGTATTGCTGCAAAAGAGGGATGCTCCTAATTAACCAAGGAGCAATTCAGTGGCAGACTGGGGAAGCAGTGAATTAAGCATCATCCTCCATGGCAGAAGCTTCAAAGGATCCTCCCAGCTGGGCTTGGATAGGCTTTTCTCTCCAGCAGTTTAGAAGGTACAAACCTTCTGAAGCTTTTCTACGAAGAGTTTAGCAAAGCATTGAAGAGTATGTAATAGTATGTAAGAGTAAGGGAGGTTGGCACATGAGTAGTGATGATTTATTATCCAACCTAGAAATGAGCTATGACCTTCTGAGTGAAATCTTTTTTCAACTCAAAAATCCTTAGGAGAAATACTCTTCTCATCCAGTCATAACTCCTTCCCTGTGTAATGGATTTAAAACACTAGCCTACCTTACAAGATACTGCAGAAATGATGCTTATGAAATGTAAAGAACATCTGAAAAAATATAGAGGATATTTTGTTCACCTCGTTCTCTGCCTCAGTTTTTGATGCAGCAAAATAATCTCAGACTTCGGACTGAAAGATTTTACTCTTTCAGTGGCAGCAGTATTTCTTCTACTAGCATTTTATTTCTTCACTTTTAGTTCATGTTCAGTGTTTTACAACTATGCCTACATATGAAAACACAATCTAATTGTCAACTTGTACAATTTAAAATTGATAATATCCATTTTGTTCATCTGCACTTCAAACTCACTTAAACCATCCCATCATAACTGTGGAAAGAAAAACAGACTGTTTCTACTGCTTTGATGTGGATAGTTTTGCTCTGTTTTAACTATAAAACAGAAAAATAACTGTTGACCATAACTATGACCATTGCTTGCTTTCTTGCCTAACTCTTGTATGATTCTGTAGTCTTTTAAAAGAAGAAAGAAAATTTGCACCAAGCATAATGGCTTCTTTGAAGCTCAGCTATGCTTATGCCAACTCTCTTCACTGCAACCTTCATCACTTGATACTCTCTGGAGATCCATTTGTTGTATATTTCTCCCAAATTCTGCTGCTATGTAATTTGACCTTGAGATTAATCTTTCAATATTCTGTTGACATACCTGAACATTTCCCATGGTTCCATAGGTTTAAGAACAGAAAAAGACAGTGGATTTTTTGCTGTGCACCAACTTAGTTTTCTATCTCCTACAAGAATGAGCATTTTTTTGGCCAAGATGAAATAGCACATTCTTGGATTTCAGCTTCCATCAACCTCATTAGTCATGCTGATTAGGTGCACATGATATTGGAGTTTTATGACAGAGCTACGTGTTCTCCATTCCTAACTTAGGAAAATAGAACATAGTCTACAGTTCTGCAGTTTAATCATTTATTTTCTTCATTCATACCTTCCTGAAATATGCTGTTGATTGAATTATCCATCCATCAGATGCCCCCCAGATGTGTTGAACATTAACCCAAATAATTTTCAATCAGAAGAGCAATTAACAACTGGACTGTCACATCCAGAAAAATTAATATTATGATAGATTACAAGATCCATATGTTTCCTTCTGCTCCAGAATTTTCAACTATCCAACTTCTAATTTTCAAAGGCCTCTTTCATGTTTTCACTTGAAAGTCTAACTAGCATCTCAAGCTCCAAATGTTCAAGTCTGATCTCATCTCATCTTTCAGGGAAAAAATGATGAACCAAAGACTTCAATTTTCAGTGGTATCGACAATTGTAGCAGTGAGTAGCAATGAAGGGCCAGTGAGTAGATCAGCTTTTCAGGATTCTTCTCCAGATAAGGAGAGGACTTAACATCACCTACAAGTGTTCCAGACAGTTGCTTCTCATGAGAAGACCCCAAAGCAGCAGTCTCCAGAAGGTTTAGAACAATGGGAGATGAGGGAATAGCCATCTTGTTCAAACCATGGGTTCACATACTTTGCTTTCTAATCACTTTTGGACATTTCTTGTTAATTTCTTTTCAGCTATTAAGACTTTGGATTCACAAGTCTGAAAACACCAGATGAATTTCCTTTAGTCCTCAGTGAAATAAGTTTTAAATAAGTGTTTAAGGTTTAAGTTTTTTTCTTCTTTGGGATAAACAGCAAAGCGGTGACTAGAACCTTGATTTTGGAAAGTTACAAATGGACTAGGGTCCAAATGAATTTGAAATAAGATTTTGGAGTTAATTATAAAAGTCCTTCCCATGGGAAAATGCTTTTATTTTGAATTATTGTAAAAAAAATACATGATAGAATTCTTTTATTTTTCTTTACTATATTCTTGTTTTCTATTTTTTCTTTTTTTTCCTGCACTTTCTATTTTTATTTTATTTATTTTAGTTTGTATTAGATCAATTCGGTCTAGTGGTTAAGGTGCTGGCCTAGGAAACTGTTCTAGTCCCATTTTAACCACAGAAGCCAGCTGAATGACCTTGGGCCAGACACTGGCTGTCAACCCAACTCACCTCACAGGGTTATTGTGGGAAGAGGAGGAAATTGTGTTGGATATGTTTGCTGCCTTATGTTATTTGTAAAAATAATAAAGGTAGGATATACATAATTTTTATTGTTATAATTTAATAAAATTACTGTTAAAAAACAGTGATGTGATCTTTTTTCTCTATATATATTTTCCTGATCAGTTGTTAACATGAATAAAAGTTAAAATTTGAATCCCAAGAATGTCTCTTAGCATAGATATGAAGTTAACCACTTCTTTGTATTTTATGCCTCTGAAGACAGGCTCAAGGAACAGCCTGAAAGCTCAGGCCAATAAATCACCTTCACTCATCCCAGTGGTTGACTTCACTTCTTTGATAAGTTGTTAACATTACCATCTAGGTAATTTTCCCAAACAGGCCCTTGCCAAATGTGTTGCACTATGATTTCCATAATTTCCCACCAATTCAATCAAAGAGCAAGTTATGGGAATTATAACCCAATATGAGAGTGAGTTTGATGTATTAGTTGGGGCACCAGGTTAGAAACTGGGAGCCTAAGAGTTTTAGTCCTGCCATGGGTGACCTTGGGCCAGTTACTTTTACCTAGCTGCAGGAAAGAGACAATGGTGAACCACTTGTGAAAAACTTTGCCAAGAAAACTGCAGGGACTTATCTAGGCAGTCTTTGAAAATCAGACCCAACTGGAAAGAAGCAAAAAAAGGTAATCTAACATATATAGAAAGCATCCTTTTGGAGAAAGCTGATCTGCAATACAAGAACCCTGAAACCTTTGATGCCTCTCTTTTTTTTCTCCTTTCATATTCAGTTTGTTATTAAATCATTGTAAGAGGAGAGCTGTATTAGTCTATAGTGGTACAAAAACTTAAGCTTATTATTAGTCTATAGTGGTACAAAAACTTAATCAGAATAGGTGCTATCAGAGTCCTGATTATTATTATATTTGTCATTAAAGCATATTTTTGTTTACAATATTCTAAAAGCATCGCCCTTTTTCTCTGATTTCAGGTGAACACTCTGACCTATTCCCTCTCACTAAAACAGCTAGAATAACCGTCTCTCTGATATTCTAGTTTCTTTACACAAGGATTTATTTGTTTTAAATGTATTTATTAGATTTATTAAGGCTGTCCAACTCCATAAAGACTCTAACTTATAATGTGCAGAATACATAAGTTAAAAACACAACTAAAACAATATCACTGTCCAAAAACAATAATCCTAACATTTTTTAAAAAACTGACTTTTTTAAAGCAGTGGATGGCAAAAAGAAAATAAACATTTTATATCACCAAATTGCATGACATTCTGACAATATTACTTTTGAGTTACTAGATTTCAGCATTCTTGCCAAAAATCACATGAGAGTAGGATAATAAGCTTCATTTATTTTGCCTTTATCTCAAATGTCTGAAAATTGTTTGCTTCCTTAGGTGACACTTGAGTTTTCTATAATATAAAGGAACTACATTCAAGAACATGTCCATGATATTCTATCTTTTTCTCCAAAGCCCACCTTTATTTTCTCAGCACAAAAATATTAACTATATTAATCTAAATCCCAAATTCTGAAACAGATCAAGGTAGTTTGAAAAGATTTGATAGACAACTTAATCATATCAAGACAGCTCTGAAACAACTTAAATCAAAATCTAAATTTGAACCAAAATCCAGTCAAACTTTCATTCTCAGTATGAAATTAATTGAATACATAATAGCTGTATTCATAAAGCCTATTTAAACTGTAGTAACTTAATTCCATTTCTACATTCATATAATACAATAGGTCATCAAATGGATGGAGCTGGGGTGGAACAGCGGGTGCTCACCCTGCTGCGCGGCAACGCTAGGTCATGATCCTGGGCCGCCGGCCTTCCAGCCGGCAAGCCGAGCTCTTAACCACTTGCGCCACCACGCCCCTCTTTAACTTAATTCCATTTCTACATTCACATAATACAATAAGTCATCAAATGGATGGATTTGCAGATGCATAGTAAGCTACACTAAAAAGAATCTAGCCAAGGTTAAACGAACAAAGCTTAACATATTGTTCAAATGCAATCACTTAATCATCTGATGTAGCATGGTGCCTGAAGACTGGCCCACTGTCTGCAAAAGCTGAAAAAATTCTCCACAAGTTCTCCATGTAAAGAAAATCTTGGTGGAGATTTGGGTTGGAGGAGAATTGAGGAACACTGTTTTGTAATAAATAATTTCAACATCTCATCAAAATGAATGTTTTTATTAGAACTCTTCAATCACAGTACTTTAGGGAAATTGATGCCATACTTTACAGGACAGTCCCAGTGTACAGAACCTTTTGTTCAAGTCTCTCTGCTTCTATATCCTCCATTTCCATCACCAACCCCTATCCTTTGTTCTGAGCAAAACATACAAAAGAAATGTCAATTATTTATTTTTAATTACCTTAACTGCCTTGTTCTTTCACTTATTCTCCTGATTTTTGCAAGTTATTTGTCAACATCAATTATTTTTCAGGTAAATTATTTGAAATAAATAGAAAAGGGAAAACAGAAAAGTAGCTCATCCCTCCCTGAGCTCATCCCACCCAAAAATATTTGTTTTTCCCAAAAAACAGTGAACCTATTCTGCAGGTTACTTATCTAGGATCACCTCTACACTTTATGTCATTTTTACAATCGAAGATAAATAGTTATTCTATTTCTGGAAATATTTAAATTAGGAAATCTGCTTTCGTACTGATACATCTAAACCTATAAGTGTGAAAGCTTGCCAACTAATCACTCAGAAAAGTTAACATAACCAGAAAATATAATCCATTCCAGTCTGTTTATCCCAAGTTTCATTTCCTTTTTCTTCCTCTATTATCTACTTTGGATATGTGTCCATAAATTCCTTTGCTCAGGGAGCAATTTCTCCTTTCCTGTAAAGCACCATATATATAGACATCATTATTTTTAAGATGTCTGTTAAAATGCATTTGCATTTAACTCTGTAATATATAACATAATATATAGTTATATAACAGTACATTGTTGATCTAGCAGAGTTTCTATTGTACTTCTTATGGAAACTAATCCCAAGTCCCATTCTTCCTGTGGCTTAATAAGAGTTGAGTCAAAGCAAATCCAGTACCCGCAAAAGCAGCTTTTCCAAAATTTAGTTTGAGAGGCTGGTGGATTACGTTTTGATAAATGTTTAGTTGTAGATATAATTAACAGTGGGGGCATACTGGGCAAACAGTTAAAATGTTGGGCTTGTTGGCTGGCAGGTCGGCAGCCTGAGTTCATTGTGACCCAGGCATAATGAGTTCATGACTGCATAATGAGGTGAGCTCCCATTACTTCCCCATCTCCTGCCAACTTAGCAGTTTGAAAGCATATAAAAATGCAAGTAGATAAATAGGTACCACTTTAGGAGGGAAAGGTAATGGCACCTGTGTGCCTTAGCATTTAGTCATGCCAGTCACATGAACTCAAAAGCATCTTTGGACAATGCTGGCTCTTCAGCTATGAAATGGAGATGAGGACTGCCCCCTAGAATCAGCCAAGACTGGCAGGGAAAACCTTCACCTTTACAGTAAACAGTAGAATGGGCTGAAAAGAGAATCTTATGTGCCAGTGTGTTTATTGGAAAGTGTCTGTTTTTCTTTTGCTGCAGTATGCTAGATTCTCTCAAACCAATGCCTCACATGGGAAATCACAACAAGCTTTTCATTTATTTTAGTTTTCATTGTTATGCTTTAATCTGTGTACACCCAGAGACACTGCTGTGAGGTGGGCAGCCATATAAATTTTTCAAATAAATACATTATTATTATTCTTAGAATAGATAATTCTTCAATGTTTGTCTTCTTTTATAAAGTATTTTTAGTTAGTTAAATTCATTTTTTATGAATGATAGTATTGAGTTTGCTTCAAAAAAACAACCTAAGAAGCACCTGCAAGAAAAGGCCATAGTCCATATAATATCATCTTATTTTATTTTGAATTGTTTTGCTACAGTTTGCAGGGGGTGCAGTGGCCTAGTGGTTAAGATGCTGGACTTGTCAACCATAAGGTCAGTGGCTCAAGTTCAACAAGTGTAACAGCCCAAGTGTAACAGGGTGAGTTCCCATTATTTGCCACAGCTCCTGCCCACCTAAGCAGTTCAAAAGCATGAAGAAATGCAAGTAGATAAATAGGTACCACCTAATTTAGCTGGGAAAGGTAGCAGCGTTCCATGCGTCTTGGCATATAGTCATGCCAGCCACATGACCACAAAAATGTTTGGACAACGCTGAAACTATGAAACAGAGATGAGCACTGCCCCCTAGAGTCAGACATGACTGAAAGGGGAAAGCTTTATCTTTTTGCAATGGTGGAAAGATGAACCAAGTGGTCTGGAGTGCAACAGAGATCTTTCTCCTTTTCCATAAAGACACATTTCAAACCATAAATGAATGATCAGCTTGCAAAGATAATTTCTTCAATGTCAGGGGAGCAGACAGTTTATTCACTGCAAACCACCAACTTGCTCTGCACATACTCTTTCAGCTGCCTGACTCATGCTCATGCAGTCCTCAACCACAAACTCTTCAGGTTGTCAGCAGCACAATGCTTTTTCTTGACGCAATGGTTGATGTCTCCTGCAGCTCTTCTCTACCAAAACAAAACCAAGCCATGAGCTTCCAGGCTTGTCATGAGGGTACAAAGATGGAAGGGTGGGGGAAGTGTAGGAATTGCCTTGTTTGGAACTTCTGTGACTGGTGACAATTTAGTATTTTTGCAGATTTTGTACAATTTTATTAAGGTTAATTTTATCTTAGCTTATTTAATTCACTATAAAAAATAATGACCTCATTTGTAATGCTGTGCAAAGTGAGCACCAGGCTATGGGCTTATTGACTCCAAGCAACTAAACCTTGTTTGCATTGGCTGACTGGCTTATATATAAGTATAAAAATTATCCTTGTTTTCAGCATGTATAAATTCATCCCTAATGTCCTCATGCAGACATCTATCAAACACAAGCACAATGAGCACATTATTCTTTCAGGTGCTAATTTTTTGTTTCTGTTTTGATTTGCTCTCTCCTTCATATCATTTCTATATTATCCAGGCATAAAAACTAGGCATCGATTCATGTCTGAAAGACAACATTCTGACCTGAGTTATATATTGTATTCACCAGAATGAAATTATCAAATCATCAAGTAGATTTTTACCCTAGTGAAGTAAGATAGTGTCTCTTAATTCAGTAAGACAGAGTATTATTCCAGCCTTCTTGCTACATAAGAATTCTAATTATACATTCTTAAGAACAATGTACATGTTCTAATGTATCTATTGTAGTAGAATAGTAGAAGATAATATTTGTAGCTCAGGGATGAACTGTGAGGTCCTTGGTGCTCATTAAGCTTAGTTGTCTGCTTGCAGATGCTTCATTACCTAACTAGGTAATACCATCAGTACAATTCCAGACAAAGGTTTTATTGTCTAAGGGCTTTTCTGAACTCCAGCTTTGAACTGTTGATCTCCTACACATAAATCAGAAATGGAACCATCTTAAGAAATATTTTCTGGATTTCAACATCATCTTCCATTCTGATTACAGGGAAGGGATAAGAAAAGAATGTGCAGATATTCTGCACTTGTAATATTTTCAACTATAAGGCAGTGCTTATAATAAGAGATAATCCACAGTGGCCACAATTAAATTAAATCTTAATTTATGGACTTTTATAATATTTATAGTTTGTAAATACAGCTATACCCACTGAACAAATACACAATTTGTAAATAAGAACAAATATTCCAGAAATCTCCATTGCCCTTCAAGAAATTTAGCTGTAACTTTAATCTTACAAGAAATATATGCACTACTGTGTTGAAATAATGAAATCTGGACAAGCACTGGGTCAGATGGGATTTCTACCAGGGTAGTTTAAAACATTACATTGTTCCTAAATTGTTAAAAGTACAGTATATTAAAACATCCCACCATTTCATGAGGCATACATTATGGTTATTCTGAAATCAAGACCCGATGAATCATATGAGTTGTCATTCATTTATTAAATGTTGAAGCCAAAATTTTAGCAGCTATTTTGGCATGTAGGATAGAGAAGGCATTATTTAACCCGGTATGATTTTATGACAAAACATCAATTCTCCAATAATACTGGAATCCTGATTGACATATTAACTTGGCATGTGAATGAAAATGAAACAGCCATTTTGGCATAATTGGGTGCACAGAACACCAGTGGTATGATGCAAATTAAGTTTTTGAACATGAAAAGAAATAGTTTACCTGAGAATTTATTTCTTGGATAAAACTATTATTCTAATTCTATTCTAATTAACTAATGTTTGAATTAATAATGGGATCACCAATGTAACCAAGATGAGATAGAGAATGCACCAAAAATGTCCTTGATCTCCTTTAATATTTAATTAAGCATTGGAACTTCTAGTGTGTTTATTATGACAATCCAGTGATATTCAAGGAATGTGTGAAGCAGAAATGAAATACATATTATTACAGGCAGATGTTATTGTTGAGCTTTTTAATTATTATCACATGCTTTTATTCCATTTCACAGAAATGGAATAAGCAATATGGTGAATTTTCTGGGTAGAGAATACATTGGAATAAGTTCAATATTGTACCTATTGGTAAAATGATACTTTGAGTCACAGGTAAAAATTGAGAACTCTAATCCTAATTATTACCAGGAGAGATAATTATTTCAGGAAAAATGCCTAGTTAGCAGAAATAAACATTAGATAAAAGGGGATATCCAGAGATAGATGAAAATATTAGGATTATAGAGAAGAATTGGTAAAAATGAATATATTACATATATTTTGAGAGCATCTTTTATGTTGGTTCCATTTAAACAATTAAAATATGTTGATATTAAATGCAGACTTTTTATGGAAAGAACAAACATCTAGAAATTGAATGTTACAACTTCCTGATTTTAAAGTATACCACTGAGTGCATTTGTTAACTTCAATAAGATACAGAAAATAAGATTATATTGACTATGTACCATCATGAATCCAACTTGAGAGTTAGTAATTGGCACTCTTGGATCCTGACAGCTGTTTGGATCCAATTACAGTAGAAAGTCTGAAATTCTGCCAAAACTTATAATGATCTGAAATATGTGGGCTTTATTGGGAAAGAAATTAAGATTTGATTGCATTTCTCATGAGAAACTGAAACTTTGGAATAATTATTGTTTAAAAATAGAGAGGGAAATTTTTTCTTAAAAGTATGGATTAAATATGGATAATTACTCTTAATAAGTTGCTAAGGAATGACATATTTAAAACGTTTGAAAACTACAAAAGGAATACAATTTATCAAAGATAAGCAAGATATAAATAAAAACACATAGCTAAGAAATTTGTTAAATTTTCTGTTGGTTCAAATTCTGTAGCAGTCTCTGAATCTCTGGTCACTTTGTTTTATACATATTCATGTTTGTGTGTGTGATTCAATACAAGAAAAGTATGGAAAATTAAGAATATGGAAAAAAAAAGTTAGAAAAAAGGAAAAGGTAACAAAACATAGAATTATTATTTCCGTCCATCTTTTCATTGAGTAATTGCCACCTTGTTCCCTCCTTCCTCTTTAATCCTTTTTAATCAAAAAATCCATATATCATCAGTCCAGTCTTTTCTTATTTCAACAAAACATCCATGTAAGAATCAGTCTGGTCTGGTGGTTAGGGCACTAGGTTAGAAACAGGGAGGTTGTGTCGAGTTCTAGTCCCACCTTAGCCACGAAAGGTGGCTGGGTGACCTTGGCCAGTTGCTCTCTCTCAGCCCAGCCCAGCCCAGCTCACAGGGTTCCTGTCATGGGGGAAATAGGAGGAAGGTGTGTTGAAGATGTTCACTGCCTTGAATTATTTGTAAAAATAATGAAGGCAGGATACAAAGCCTTTCAGTCTTTATCATTTTACCCTGACCAAACTGGTCAACTTTGCCATTTCTGCAAGCTCTGTCAATTTTATAATCCATTTCATTATTTTTCATCCTTGTGCATATTTTGAATATCTTAGAGAAAATTTTTGAAGAGGCCATGAAAAATTCAGCATTATCAGCAATTTTTTAAAAACAGACAAATATAAATGATGCATGCAAAAAATTTGGAGTACCCCATATTACAAACTCAGTGGGTTTAGGTTTAAAAAATTAAATGATTTTCTTATGATTCAAAAATTAGGCTAGTCAAACAAAAATGTATTTTTTGATTCTACTGGATTTCTAAATGGAAGCCTTAAGAAAGCTAGTTTTGTCCTATCTAGGCTGGAGTCCCATGTGAGGGAATATAGTACTTTGGCTAACTCTGCTGGTTAGATATTAGTCAGTTGGGTTCTTGGAAAAAAAATTGAGGTTTAAAGATATTCCCAAAATCTGGATTTTTTTCTCTCTATAAGGAACTTTGAATATGTTCTGACTATTGCACAAAAGGTGAAAATATATTCTGCAAAAGCAAAATTGAAGGTTTTGTATGGATTTTATTTGTGGCTCAAAAATAATTCTTAGCAGTTATATAAATATGAATGTATTTTTACATCCTGCACAAATAGCAATAGTATCTAAATAATATCATTATATTGTATTTTGTTTCTATTTCTTTTCTCATTCTTTTATTTCCTTTTTTCTTCTTCTCTACATATGCTTTTTCTTTGATCTAGTTTTTTGTTTTCTTTTAGCCTATACTGTACCTACTTTTGAATAGTTTAGATTATAAGTACTGCTATCACTGGTACTATTTAAATAAAACTCAGTTAAAATCATAATTAAAAAAGGAAGGTATTAAGCCTTCAAGGTAAGTCAGGTCAAGAAGGGGGCACAGCAGGGATTCCAGGAATACTCATTATTGTTGTAAACTAAAATAACAGAACCTTGAAAGCTTCTCAGAGTTTATGTTTCCTCTATCAAAGAAGTGGATAAATCTTTCTCCTAGTCCTCTTTATGGTTCTGCCATATTTTCCCCAAGAGTAGCTGTACTTTCTTTTACACAAGAGAAAAAAATCGTGCCTTTCCCAAAGGATTTTCTCAAAGAGTGGAAGAGGTTCATGAATGACATTAGCTTCACTCCTCATACACACACACATACACGGGATGGACAGAGGGCATCTACCAAGAAGGAGTAGAAAGTCAACAGGAGGCAGGCAGAATTACAAGGTGATGTTGGAGCACCAGCAGTATCTGGTGGGTGAGTAAATGATGAGAGGTATCTCCAGAACAAGAAGGATTCAGAGCCAGTATATGTTATGGTTGCCCTTTGTTATATGAGTTCTAATAGTGATTCAGTTTAGGGTCGCAAGCTTGGCTTGCCAACACACTGGCATTCTGGGATTAGTGCCATATTACACTCCTGTTCTGCCTGACTTAACCAGACTGAGCAATGTCAAGTGTGAGCAACACGTCTCCTACTCCCCTGCCTTAAATTTACTCATAGCAAAGCTCTCCCAGGAGCTGAGACCAACAATTTCCTCTTAGGCAAAGCAACAATCCCAGATTGGGAAGAACAGATGTTAAAGATGACTCATGTTCTTTCACTGCTCTAGTCCATAATCCAGATCTCCAAAGTTATGTAAAGTCACCAAGAGATTGCAGAAAAAACAACAGAATAGTGTCAATCCAAATCCAAATATATATAAATATAGCTCACAACACTCTACAGTGTTGGTTAAGCCACAGATGGCTTATCCGGAAGCAATCAAGATAAATACTTATTCTTCAATAAGAATATATGATTTATAAATAATATATCAACAGTGCTGGCTCAGCTACAAATTCTTACTCACTGTAACCTGGAGGAGGAAAATATGTTATTTAAAATAGAACCATCTTTTCAACAATGGAAGAAAAAAGAGTGAAAGTTTAGCACACTTGTATGTCAAAACTCATGCTTGTATTTATATTTCTGGATAATGTTCTTCATCCTTACAAGGACATCATATCCTGAAATTAAAACAAGTTATTTCCATTAAGAGATACAGTGGAACCTTGGATTGAGAGCATAATTTGTTCCAGAAGAGTGCTCTTAAAAGCAATAGGAAACAATGTAAAGTTGGATGATCCATTTCACTCAGCCAAAAATATTCATAATTTTTTTTCAATGGTATTTTATGTAGAAATGATTGTCCCTAATATCTGAAACAATGATTAATACATAATATAAAGTAAAAA
>JANHZU010004519.1:95285-114315 GCA_032468055.1 Acrochordus granulatus
GCTTGGAAGGAGAATCTGGAATCTGAGTCTTGGGAGTTCTTTCTCTTGAATGACTTTCACTTAATTTATGCTTTTTACACAGTGAGAGAGAATCATTGGCTCCGTTGTGAGATTTCCCACATGAGCTCATTGGGTGGTGCTTGTCTTACAAGTTTTCACTCATTAACCAAATTAAATTTTATTAAAAAATTTGCTCGTCTTGCGGAACACTAGTTAGCCGTGGTGCCCACAATCCAAGGTTCCACTGTATTGGGTTAAAACAGGCAATAGAATCCATCCTTCAAAATATGGCCATGGTTGTCTGTAACTGTAGCTCTTATTTGTCTACCTAGATAGAATTGCAACTTGGAAGGTGTGCCCGCAATATATCTAGAAAGCAAGGAAGATTCTGTCTTTATGTCTAACTCTGTTCTTTGCTTATCTTCTTTCCCAGTCTCTGGATCCTGGATGTTCTGGCTAGAACATATTAGTGAGCAATTCAGGTTGTCAGTATCTAAGGTACAGTTATGACTACAAAATATAATCCCATTTAGGAATGAGTCAGAATGTTTATTGTAGTTAGGGCTCCAAAGGCAACAAGATAGCATCATCAGGGTCATTCAAGGATCGAGGTTTTCAAGGAGGATGCACAACTACAAGCCAAATACAAGCTATGGAAAGCCTTGCTTTAATAAACCCACCCTTCCTCTAATGCCTACCACCCTCAAGCAGAAAACTCCTCCTTCTCTGTGTCATCTGGGTTAGGCTCAAAGTGAGATAACAATTTCACTCTGCTGTTGCTTGAACTTAAGCTTTCTGGAATTGGTTCCCCACTTGGAATTAAGTAGCTCCAATGTTCCTATTTGATCCCATAACATTGATTTAATCTGGTCTCGAGGCCATGATAAAAAGAGGATTATAGTGAAGGTGCCTTCACTTTTAATCTATCAATATCCTGGCACAGCTTCAAGACATATAAAGACATTGCCATCCATAATCATAGAGGTGAGGTCAGGTGACCTAATACAGGTGGGACCAAATGTATGATCTCCACTTCGGCCAAAGTCAGTCTTCATTTCTACCCATTTTTTTTTCCAGCAGTTTGCTCTCTTGGGGCTGTGTTTTCTGAAATTCTTTCATGTCCATTATCCTGCTTCTCCCACTATTTCATATGGTGCAATTCTCTACTGGTACAATTTCAAAATATTGACACAGAGCATCTCTTTTAGGCTATGCAGCATCTGAAAATAATGAGAGATTTTTCTGCACTTTCAAGGTAGGCTTGATCAAGAAAAAGACACTGCAAGGATTTCAGAAATGCTTCTTCATATACTATATACTTTACATATAGTACATTAATAGAATCTTGAAAGTCTGAATGTTGATACCTTGAAACCAGAACTTTCACTGTCTCCTTTTAAGGATAATAAAGGCAAGGCAAGGCTGTTTTGAGGTGGAGGGGTTTCTCATGATTTCTGCTTTCTCAAGGCTATGTAACAGTTTTTCCTCTCTCACCTCCTTCTCAAAGCCAAAGCTAATTCCTCTACAGATTTTGTGGCCATTTTCCCAGGGATGATCAATACCGATCACTTTCCTCAGACCACCTTATCCAGTGGTTGAGCAGCAAAAGTTACCAGTTAGCCACATAATTATGGCAACATTTATCTCTTCCCCAGGGACTGTTTCTGCCTTGTGTCTCTTGCTCTTTGGTGTCTGATTAATTCAAATTACAATCCTTTTGATGCAGCTTAGTTATCTTAAATGTCCTTGTAGGATATTTATGATTGGGAGCATCTTCCTATACAGTATGTTTCTTCTTTTCACATTACTTTTTGAGATGCCAGAATGGGTCACAGGAGGAAGAGCAAACAAATGAACATAGAGAAGCTAAAACAGACCCTCAATTGTTGGAAATCTGAGCAATGATCTCAGACTCTCATCAGTTGTGCTGCACAAACATTTGTGAATGTTTCCTGTTGGCTGATACATGCCTAAGAGGGATGTAGCAAAGCCGGTGAAGAGAGCCAATTAGTCCAGTATAAAAACTGCCATCCTCATAAATCTAGACAATGAAGTTTGGCAGGGAGTGACAATAGAAGCAGGAGGATCAGAATAGGGATTGGCAGTGCAGACAGCTAATTGTATGAATGTTTTTGCTTTGTGTTGACATAAAGAGGTGTGAACAGGATTTTGAATCAGTAGTGAGGAAAGGAATTCTCAGCTATACATAAGACATGTATGTTTATCAACCTTCAGGTTCAGAAGTCAAGATAGAACAAAACAGAAAACTCAGCAGCAGTAATCTCTTTCAGAGGAGAGGCATTCCTTTAAATAAGGTGACAGAATCCAGGTTATGCCAAAGACACATCAGGATTGGTCCTTTATATTTTGCAATCAAATTTTTCTAATTTGGCCCCTTCCAGATAGGTTGGATCTGCCATTCCCAGAATGTCCAGTCAAAGCTTGGAATTACGGCTGTTGCATATATTTGGAGGACATCATCATTTGGAGAAAGTATATTGTGTACATGGGATATTAGCTCTTGCTAGGAAAACCCAGCAATTAAAAGATGATGGAGAGAGATGAAAAATCCTAAACTGAGATGAAAAGGATATTAGGTGGGGAGACGGGAGTACAAATAATGCCAAACACCACCTCAAACAAAGCAAGACAAGAAAGATAATCCTTACTTGAATATTGGAACAATTTATATAACTCTTTGCCATTACATGGCAAAAAAAGCAACAGCCACTATATAAAAATAAGTTCCGGCAAAGCTGAGTAAGTTTTATAAAGCAGAAGGAAAGAAACACCAACCTAATCTGAAAAAACATTTCTTCAGATAGCCAGTGTCCTAGGAAAATAGGATAAGCAAATAAGATGAATCAGGAAAAGAAATTCTACGTACGCTCAGAAGCTATGTAAGAGAGAAAAATGAAGGCCTCATCCATCATGCAAAATTTGGACTTGTCAGCCTGAAGAAGTTCAAGCAGTCTATGTTCCAGCTGAAATGATACAGATAGAGTTCCTGGCAATGAGTAATAGTGCTCGGATGAATCTTGTGCTGAATTCAGTGCCAGCCAAGATGCTCAAACAGAATAATTGCAGTGTGACAGCTGTCTTCCTGATAGGGAAGGAGGGAGCCTGATGCTTTGCAGTTTGCTGCTTTGTCAATGAGTTCTGATTTTGCTAGTCTTCTGAAAGGAAAAATTCAGCAATGAGATCACTTCTAGGAGTGTGCTCGTAAAAAAAAATCTGGAATGTGAGAAGTAGCCACATGACTGAATTGCAAAGTTGCTTGAGGCACTAAACACATTGAAAACATGCACCAAATAGTCCACCAGAGTGGTATTATCTCAACAGTCTAACGAAGTGTGGTAATGAATTCTGAATTCAAAGGATGCCAGATAAGGAAGGCAAAAGAATTTACTGAAAAAGCACAAAGACAGCATGAAAGCAAAAATTCTATCCTTGTGAAACTAGTTTTTTTAAAGGTTTAAGTGTAAAGATTCCTAGTCTTTTCTTTGCATTCCAAGAGGATGTTTATTAGCAAATACCACAGAAAACAATATTTTCACATAGGTCAATTACCAGGACTTTCCTCAAAGAATCTTGACCTTGTGTGATTTCTTAATTAAATTCCCAAGTTCCATCACATAATTATAATTCGCAGAATTCTCTAGGGAGAGTCTAAGAATGAAGGATTCTTAAAACATTCAGGTTGCAATTCTATATTCATTTATCCAGGTATAGTTCTCATTCAACTCAGTGCCTGAGGTATATAGCATGCTAAACACTCTAAACTAAATCATTCAAATATGGTAGGCTAGCCAGGGCAAAGTTTCATTATTAATGCCAGCTGACTTAAGTTTCTCTGCTAAAATAACTTTTCAGAAAGGCATGCTAACATATTAAAACTCTAAAATTAAAAATTATTCTAGGTATCAGCTCCAGAAGAAATTCTTGATTGCAGAAGCATAGACTTGCCTTGCTGCAATGCTTTAGAAGTGTGGGTTCCTTAGCATTAGCTGTTTGCATTGTGCAAGAGACATTTTGTTCATATTTAACTGGTGTACTTGGCCACCAGCCTATTAATTACTCTGTGCCATTTTAAGAGAAATGAACTGTGGCTCCTTACTGTCAGTCTTCCCCAATCTTGTGTCCTCCAGATGTGTCGGGATGATAGCTGTTAGAATTTCCAGGGACTCTTAAATGTTTATACCTCTGAAGGATATCAGCTTGGGGAGCACTATAAAGTTCAATTGTATTTGCTTGCTCTTTGTAATTCTGTATATGTAAACAATGGAATATATATGTATAGATTTTGTTTAATTGTTGATGGGATATTCTATGATAGAGAAGGACAAAAGGTTTGAAAAGTAAACATTTGTATTAATCATAGGATATGCCAGGGCATCCTTACTAGATAGAGAGAGTCCCAGGACAGGAATGCAGAACATGTAAACCAACGAAGGACACTTAACAAGCTAGTGTGGGAAATGAAGCCAGCTTACTATGACACAGAGGAAATGTGAGGAAGCATGTTTTTGAATCCAAGGGAGATAAACGTAAGGGAATCAGTGTTAACAGTCAGGGATTCTTAACTTTTTGTCCTGGCTAATGATCTTGAGTCATGGTAAAGCTTAGCCCAGGCCATATCAGCTTCAATAAAATTTGTGCCTAAATGTGTTTATATATATTCTCATTAATCCAGATCATGTCTTGTAAAGGTAAAGGCTTCCCTGCCAGTCATGACCAACTCTAGGATGTGGTGCTCATCTGTTTTCAAGCCAAAGAGCCAGCATTCATCCAAGGACACTTCCATGGTCATGTAGCCAGCATGACTAGACACCAAAGGCACACAGACACTGTTACCTTTCCTGCTGGAAAAGCTCTTTTTCAAGATAGACCCCTAGAGAATCCAGCTCTTTTTATGCTTGCATTCCTCTAAGTGAGACAGCTTTCAGGATTCTGTATCTGTACTGGTGTTTTCTCCCCATTTCAATACTATCTAAGGAGAGCTTCAAATTGTGTAAAATCTATCAGACTTTGCTGTCCATTACTTTGAAGGGAGGTTAGGTTACAATTGTCATTGGGAATAGAGAAGAAATACTGGCCTTGGAGGCAGCACATTTCATGATGCTAGTTTCCTGCTGACTCAAGAACAGATGGAGAGCAATTCAACATAGCAATGTACTTAGCTATGTAAAGCCATGAAGTCTGAGTATCGTAGCTTTACAAGATCACTTCAACACATCTATGTTGAAATATTGCCTTATGACACTTGTGATTGTCTTTACTTGCAGGAGACTTCCAATGAGCTCCTAAGGATCCATTAGCTTTGCTTTTCTCAACTCCTGAGCAAGATAACAGGGCTGACCATATAAAGACACCCCTTTAGTATCTTCTGAAACAACCTAGGAAATTAAACCCTTCAAACTTCTCATTCTCAGAATCAAATGCCTGGTTAATTAACTTTAATGGTCCATTCAAACTGGACTCAGATAATTACTTTTTTTTGTCTTAACAGCCATCATCCCAGTAGTATAAGCTCAGAAATGAGAAGGATGAACGCTCACTTGGCACCTCTCTACTAATTTGTCTCCAGATTATCATATAATTATTTTCTTTCCTTATCCTACAACTCATTAGAGAATTGCCTCCCACATGTTTGTATTCCAGACTCAAAACAGTAAAGAAACAAGGACTTAACTACATGGACATGGCAGGATGGGTATTTCTTAGATTCAAATACCTTCATTGTTTCTTTTTCTTGTAATAGTAACTTCAACATATATCTCTTTAACCTATACATGGTGTCTATGAACATTCTGTGAATATCGAACCTACCGTTAAAAAGTCAACATTATAAAGAAGTAACAACAAAAGAAGAGAGTATCAATTTTAAAACATTAAATATTTTTATGGATTAAACTTACATTCTCTATTTCAATACACAGCTATTTTTACTGGTTTCTCATAAAAATCACATCCTTCATTATTTTCCTGAGGAATATGTCAGCTTTTCTAGCTCAGTGGCTAATTAAATTTTAAGTAAGTAGATTTTTAAATTTTGTATAACCACTTTCCTAGGATCATGTACAGATAATTTTAATTGCTACTAACACTCTGACAGCCAAACTAATTTGTCTGGTTTTTTTCTGATTTTACAGTTTTACAAATCCCTATTTATAGTCAAATAATAGTAAATTGTCCTATGCAGGCAGTCCTATTCATTCATAATCTGCATTTTTCCTACAGAATTCAATGGAATGCATATTCAAATCAACATACTTGCAGTGCAAGATCTTACACATATTAAGGTTAATGTGATGCTTTAAAACAGTTGCATGTGTTTTGCAGAACTACATGGAAGCTGGAAAAAGTTGACTGGCTTTAATGAACAGCAGAGCAGCGGTGCAAAGTCCAAAATTCTTATTTTTGCATCAATTTCACAGCATGCACAGCCTGGGGGTATGTACGGGGTATGAACCCTTAATTTATGTTTGAATGTTAACCATTGTCTTCCATTTTCCACTCTCAGCACCTGACATTATATTGGCTTTTTTTCCCTAAAAGTTTTTCACCTAAGGCACAATCCCAGTATCTAAAGCTAATAAAGCTATTTCCAGACCAGGCCCAGATCTTCCTTAGATTGTGTAGGACCCCTTACCAATAATATAATGCTGTTACCAGGTGATTACTCCTGATAAATCCTGGATTATTCCAGTCTCATCTCCATTTTCAAACAGGGAGTGACACCACAAAAGCAGCAGCTTCAAAGAGTCTGGTCTCCCAGTGTGGGCCATAAGGGGTCAAAAATACATAACTGAATATGAAACTTGGACACTATGATAAGCACGTAAAAATTTTGCTGTTTACTGTTACAAGTGAAGAACTCAGTTCTATGAATGAAGTTACATGGAACTGAGGGGTTGCTAGTTGGCAGATATTCACTGACTGCCTAAATCATTTCTGTTTTATTTATTTATTCATTTGTCATATTTTTAAACCATCCATCTCACTCAGAGAGGGATCCTCTCATATATACCACTTAATGCGTTTATACAAAACCCATTTTCATGTATTGTCCATGAAGTGCATGATCTGATTAGCTTTCACTTCTCTGTGAGCACTGCAGATTTGGAAACAAGCATACATGCTCATGCCTATAGCATCCTCAAATTACTACAAATCCAGTCCAATTATCCCTATATGGCTTTCATTGTGTAATCAGAAGTCTTGGGTGACACAAAGGCTGCTGGTTTGGAAGAGTCCTGGTAAAAGCAAGGAAAATGTTATTTCTTTACAACTACAATGCCACCTGGAGGTAAGAGGTGTACACTAAGCAGAATTAACAAACATGCATTTTTCCCCTAATTACACATGGAGAAACTGAGAAACACAATCACTTTCTGGAACACAAAAAGCTTGCAAACTTCCATAGGAAAGGTTCGCTCAGCAACTATCAGAAGTTCCATCTCAAGTCTGTGTTGTTCAGCTAAATATTCATGCTCAGTGTGGAAATATTTCATTCATATGAGAAAAAATACTTTAGTATTGAAGATTATGGGCTGCATTATCTCTGGCTGTTTAAGTCTCAGTAAAACAAATACATTCTACTTTCTTGTTAAAGTTAACCAAATCCTATGAACTACAACTCATTATCTCTGGATTTTGTTCAAGATTGAAATGCATTTCCTGCAGGCAAAACTTGTCATGGGGAGGGGCAGGGAGAATAGAAAAAAGCTAAGAAGATTTGCTGTGGTAACTGAGGAAGAAAGGAGGGAAGGAGGGAGGGAAGATTGGAGATGAGCTGGCAGGTAGGATACGTTGTGCCTGCTCATTACTGCTGAGGCCCCTGCAGTGAGGAACAGCCATGTTGGCCAGTACACTGCATCAGTGGTAGTGGCAACTGAGGGGAGGTGGGGAATGAGAAAAGGAAAAGCCCTGAGAAGATGGGGAGTCTGAGAAGCAATGGGATAGGTCACACTGGGGCAGCAGTGGCTAAGAGGAAGCAAGACCAGGCAAGGCACGAGGAGGGTGGAGGATAGGTAGGCTGGTAGCAAATGGACATGAGAAAAACCATAAGCACTATATGAAAAACAATCCAAAATAGGTATAACTGGAAGCAGTGTGTGCCATGGACTTGGAGATCATCTGTTCCTGCCCATGACCCATTTCTATTTTTCTCAAAGGAAAAAGAAAGATGAATAATAAGCTAACCTTGCTTAATTAGCAGCAGTCCAAATTCAGGCTCTAGCTATTCAATAAAGGAGAGTGTTGCATTAATTAAAAGTCCTTGAAAAGAGAGTACATATACTTGAGATCTACAAAATAATCTGCTTTCCTCTAGAATGATAAATGAGTCTTATTTCAAGACCTAATCAAGTCTGTAAGTACTCCAGCCAGCTACCAGAACCATTAATAATTTTTTCATTAATGAAATATGAAGATGCTTTGTTTGAAATTAAATTACAAGTCCAAGTATCTTAGTGTGATTTAGATTGATGGGAAATACTGTAGCTCTCCATAGTTTTAGATTGGACCAGTTCTACTTGAGAGGCCAAAACTGAAGTTGAGAGCTTCTGTTGGCACTGGACTATAGCATTTATTATCATTATTACTTTTTTTTATTGACAGAGAATAAAAGCATTGTTTCTGGATTTTGTAAGCTGCCAAGAGTCTGATGGAATGAGTGGCTATAACAGTATCAAAGAAAGATCAATTGCAAACTTTTTTGTTGAGGGAATTGCAACCCATCCAAAACAGGTTTTTCACCCAAACTCTGACATTCAGAATCAGCAACATCTCTATGAGAAACTCTGCTTGCCACAGATAAGATCAAGACCAGCAAATAAGCGAAGTCATAAAAGACTGTAAACCTGAAAGAATAAGAACCTAAACTAAATGCTACTGCTTCAGCAGATCTGTTTGGAAAAATCCAAATGTGTACTTTTGCACAAGTGTCAAGATTGTATGAGGATATCTTTTCTCCAAGAACATTGTCCAGGGTTCTACCTGTATATAGAAGATTATATCCGAATATGTCTAAAATAGTTACTGAAATGGGAAACAGGCCTTTTATCATCCTCAAACCAGTCATGATCTTGAGCAAGAACCAAAAGCTACATAGAGTTTTAATCAAGATCAGAATCTTTACACTACAGCCTTTAGAAATCCTTTCCTATAAAAGAAAGAGTCCTGGAAGGCGGTTATTATGTTTCCTGCTGTCAGACTTGTTTGACACCATCATGAAGTACCTGTGACACTTCTTTCTAAACAGAACGGCTAGTTCCCCCCACGAGAATTAAGTATCGAATGAAAGGTACCATCTTTCTAGCCCAAATGTGACAACTGCTTTCAGAGTGGAAGTGAGCTTTGTTGGGCATTGAGAAGCAGAATATAGAAACCCGTGGGCTTACTTAGAGCTTTCCTCTGAGTTCTTCAACCACAGTTTTGGACCAATTGAATCTTTCTTCACAAAAATATTTTTCACACATAAACCTGAATCTTGGCCCTTTATGTGTAATGGGAAAATGTCTCTCTCCAAAGATGGTGGACCTGCAGTTGGTGAAGCAATTGGCTTCAAGCTGTCACGTGTCTTCTTACAAGTTGAGTCATTACAGGTATTTCTATACCACCCAGCTCAAATAATTCCCTGAGGTTTACAATTTGCTCCAGGCTTCAGAAGTGGAAGGACCATCATAAATTCATCAGCCTTTTTTTAATTGTTCCAGTTCACTTCAATGGAACAAGAAATTGCTTTTAAGATGATTTCCAAAGAATAGGATTTTAGTGATCGCCTCATGAATGGAAGGCGATTCTCTTGCAATTATTAAGTTACATGGCTGCCAAAAGTAGTGTGTAAACATCTTTTACCTAAATTCTTTGCAAAATCCTAAAGGAAGGTATGCTAAGAGAAGTCTACCCATGGGACTTCTCAAATCAGCAATCATGGGCAATCAAGTAGGCTTCAGGCTGAGTGAAAAACATGGGGGGGAGCAATCATGGCATCTTCTCAGCTGCCCGCCCCATCCCTCACCAATGACAAATAAAACTCAACATACCAGTAAAAATACTGAAGGTGGTAGAAAAATAGAAGCATCTTTCATGGAGGAAGAAGTTTCAGAAAATTATTAAAATTTAGGAAGTTGAGGAATGATCCCCCATAACTAGGTGACATATATGTATTTAGGAAAGAAATTATTAGAAAAAGAAAGAAATCAAAACATTTTCCAGGCTTTCTCTGCTTGATTATGCATGTGCAGTGGAACCCAAAATCTCTGAAGCCTTACTAAAGGCAATTGAGGATTGACATCAGATTGGAGGGGAAGTGCGCAGACTGTAACCACTCAAATGGATTTTTCCTCTCCCCACCACCCTGCATGTTGAAAAGTGGGCATGTCCGAAAGTGTGATCCCAGAGCACCACAATTGGCCTACTGAACCCTAGCCTGAGAGGGAGGCCTTCTCCCAATGTGGGGTGGCTCATTGGCTTGTTAATTAAATGATTTAGGAACAGCTGAATGCAACATCTTTCCTCTGCGCACACTTCCTTCGCACTGGCCACAATATGATAAATTGCCCCTTTTGGATGACAGGAGGTAGCCTGTAGATTTTCAAAGTGCCTGCTGTAGGGGGAGAAATAGAGGGAGGTGGTTGGGGACTGCCAGCAGTTGTGCAGAAGAACCACCACCTTTCTGGAAAGCAAGGTTCAGGTCAAAAAGTCAAACTGAGGTTCTTCAATCTCTATTTCCCCCTCCCACTCACCTCTGTATAGTCCAGATTTCAGAAAGCGGACCAAAGCTACACTCTGGGTTTCTATTATTATTGCTGATAATAACATTTTTGCACTTGTTTGCTTTTATTGGTGGGGGGGTGGATGATGCAGGGATGTTCAAGACTTATTAAAAGAGGCATTTCTCTCTTCTGCCCTCACCTCTCCTTGCCACAAGACAAAATTCAACAGACATCAAAGCAACTGAAACAATAATCCTGCTTTAAAGCTGCCTGACAGCATGCAGAGAAAGTTAAACAGAGAATCTGACACACACACCCTAAAATTGAGGAGGAGGTCTTGATCCTTGAAGGAATGTGCAAAAGAGGCAGAGAGGGCAAGAAAGACTCAGAGGGAAAAAAAAGCAAGGAACAGAATTTCCTTGACTTGCACGTGAGAGTGGCAGAAAACTGAGTGCTGGGGAAAGGTGAACAGATGGCATCTGGCGCCAAGGGGCAGCACGTGTTGATTCTTAAGGGCATCTGTCTGACAGAGAACACCCTTTTGCAACAACCAGCCTGTTTCTTAAAAATTAACCTTACAGAAAGATGAATGGTAGTAGTGGGCCCGATTATTACTTGCCAAATTTGGGATCCAGTTTTTAGAGACAGGATTGTACAAGCAGGATCCCCATTAATTAATCCAAATGTAAGATGTCTTCTTTGCTAGTAGCTTGGCAAGATTGGAAGGAATCTCTTAGCAGATAATTTGGGGAAGATGGGAAAGTCTTTAGCCTAAAAAGCTTTCTTTGCTTCTCACTCTCCTGGTTAGTTTTTACATCCTCTCAACAAACAGAAAGGAAGCAATTTTGTATTTTCTTCCACAATCATCCTCACCAGCCTTGGAATCTCTAAACAGGTTAGTGCAAAAATCTTCTCATCCCAGCTAGGTTGTTGGAACTAAAAATTGACAACACTAGTATGATTTTTATGGCTGCTGCTACTACTGTTAAATTGTGCCCATGGCTGGATAGGTGGGAACTCAGATGTCTCCTTCCTCATTTTAAGATTAGTGGCCTTAAAATGGGTACATTTAAACTGTACCCATTTTAAAATCCAGGTAATGTGTGTGAGGTTTCATCTGTATTATTTAAACTCTGGATTCATGACTCATGCAGGTAGATAATTATGTATGCTAGACTGGCTATTTCAAAACATGGTTAAATCAACTCCCTTCTGTCTATGTATATACTCGTTAATCCAGGTCGTATCTTGCAGCATAATTGCAAAAAAAAAAATCTTTCACACCAAATTTAAAAATGCAACTGGACTTTTATTTTTGGATGTTACAGAGAAATGTTTCAATTCCCATTCAGGACTCTTCTGCAGTCTCATGTAAAAAGAAAAATTATATGGATTATACAAACACATTTCCTGCTTTGGGAAGTAAGGTGTTTTTTTTTGCAATTTTGCTTCAACTCCCTTCTGTTAGGCATACTCTTGTTGAGTGAAGTCCTAGACATCAACCCCCAGGTTCTGATTTCCTGGTTCTCCCTGGGAAGTGCTGCAAACTGTTCAGAAATCAAGATATCTTGTTGCTTTAAGAAAAAACCCCACAGTCATCTCCTGATCTCCATATTGACAGTATGGTTCTTTAGGATGGGGTTCTCAAATCTCTCACTAACAGGGCGGCTGTTGTGTCGCTAACAGTGGGAATGGCCAATTAAACCTTCTATGCTGTAAAGCAGGACAACAATTGATTTGTAGTACTCTGCTCATTAGTGCCCTAAATGTCCTGCTATTTTGTTTTCCAATGATATCAAAACATTTTCATCAAGAGCAAATGCTGCCTGATAAGTTTTGACTAAGCATTTGGTACTAATGTACACAAGGACTACAAGTCCAATCTATTGGGTTTGATGCCAAAATGCATTATAGATGGGACACTCATGAAAAAATAATTATCTGTTTGTAATGCATGGTACCCTTATTTGGTGCCACTTAAATGTATTGGACTTCCACATCCATCAGGGGCAAGAGAATCAAGGGAAAAGAAACCCAACATCTCCAGAAGGCCTCAAAGATTTCTGAAGAAGTGAGCAAACATTAAAAATGCCTCTTGATGCTAGCAGGTTTCTGCCAGCACTCATTAATCCCATCATATGCCTCAGCCTTAGCTGAATGAAGAAAATGATCAGTAACTGCTAGAGTCTTGGTGATGACACTCCTAAGGTGGCCAAAGCAAAGTTTACAAAATGAAACACTCTGAGGAAAAGCAAAGCATCTTTGGTATAATGTCTTTGAAGTTATCAAAAAGAGAGCGAGGGAGAGAAAGCCATTTAACTACTTTCTTGAAGCAGCGGTGATTTGAGATCCTTCTCTGAAAATTAGAGACATCTGGCTCACAGCAGGTTTGTCTTCAAGTACTGGCTGGTTTTCACTCATTCAGCAGGATTCCTCCTTACTCTGTTGCTAGCTTTATCTGTACTGGAAAAAGAAGCATGAAGAAATGGTGTGCGGCAACCTTGAGGGATGAGTGCTCTGAAGCTGTACAGGAGCTAGCAATGTAAACTAAGCTGGTCAAAAAAGGAGAGAAGAATGGTAGTACAAGAACCAAGATGCAGTGCAATCATAGACAGGGAGAAAGGTTTGGGAGGAGCCAAGGCAAGGATCTTTCTCTAGGTTTGGAAAGCCACAATTTCTGCACTCCTTCTTTAGGACATCCAAGTCATCTCATCGATTTCCTGTCACTATTTTCTCTTTACTGTCCTTGTTTATGTCCACTCCTTTCCCCTCTGCACCAATCTAATATAAATTTATTAAATAATAAAATTTGCAGCACAGTTATTACAGGTAATTACTATTCTACTATATCTGGCTCTCACCTAGTATCAGGATAGGCAATGATTTGAAAACCAAATCCCAGAATTATACATCCAGCCTTGGTGATAATAGAAACAAGCGGGATTTATTTATAAGGCTGGGCTTACTGAGCTATATACCTGATGGGCAAAAAATTATGATTAAGGGTCTTTGTTAGTCTGTGTGAAAGGAAGACCGGTTTCTTGCATGCTATAAGCCACCTGCAATGCGTACGTCTGCATTCTGAGGTTCCAAACGGCCCCTGGGAAAACTCTTGTCCATCTCTCTTTAAGGATTCAGTCTCAGGCTTCTGTGATTAGATTTAACTGAATACAACCACTGAGACTGCTGGCAAGCCACACGTGCAAAGAATGAAGAGTTGCTCTCTGCTAAAAATGAGTCCTTCCATATGTGTCTATGTAAAATTGGCCAGTTAAAATATCATAAGGTGTTACTTTCAGACATGGTTTTATTTATTAATTAGCAAATGAACACTCCTGGCAACCCAGTTTACAGTGAGAGAGACTGACCATGACAAAGACATAGGCTCAGAAAATAAAAGCAATTCCATTAAATACAACTTTGTATGATTCTTCTCCATGGTTCAGAAGGCTGACATTCTTATAGCATGAATGTATATCACTTGGTCTTTTTGTGTTGTCTTGATAAGTTCACTGACACTTGGTCTTCATTTCATGACCTACTGACCATAGGAGGGCAGTAGTAAATTGAGACAGTTAAAGATCTACCCTGTGTCCCCTCTGTCACTCTGCTGGCTCTTTCTCTAAGAGATTCTTACTCTGAGGTGACTTCCTTCTAGCTTTCTTCCAAAGCATGGACACCCAAGAACACATGTTCTTTTTACTTGCTTCCTAGTAGACTTAACTAACTAGCTGTTAGATTTTGCCCATCTCTATATTAAATTTAGCTGAAGCTCAAATACTTTGGCCACCTAATGAAAAGAGAGGACTCTTTAGAAAAGACTATGATGCTGGGAAAGATTGAAGACAAAAGGAGAAGGGGATGGCAGAGGATGAGATGGTTAGCATCATCGGCACAATGAACATGGATTTGAGTAGACTCTGGGAGGTGGTGTAGGACAGGTATGTCTGGCATGCTGAAGTCCATGGGGTTGCGAAGAGTCAGACACAAATTAGCAACTGAACAAGAACATTAAATTTCCTGTTATAATACTAACATGGCTTCACTAATAATTGTCAAATCAGATGCTTGTTCTCAGGAACATTCATGTGTACACACTGGACACTTCAATCTCCCAGCATTTTATGCCCCTCAAGCTGATCTCCAGTTGCTATATATTTTACGGATACCAAATCTGAGCAGTATAAAATCAGGATGACCATTAATTAGATGGCCACTATCTAGTGGTTATCTAGATTTCTGCAAGACAGATCTGGCAGTCCTCATACATTTCATCATAATAAACATAAAGCAAATGTCAAATAGAAACTGGGGGAATGAAATTCTCTCCAGAAACAAACAGCTTCTTGTTAACCTGCAGCTTGCAAACTTCTGAATTTGATTTATAGCAACCCAGTGCATGTCTTTGTACAAAATACTAGTTACAGCTATTTTAATAGCTGGCTTCACATAGTGTGCTAAATCATAGTTATTCGATAAAGCACATTGACTGGACTTGCACAACACTAAAGCTAAATCATAACTTAAATTAAGCCTCAGCATCTTGTATAAACTAGGCCAAAAAAAAATCATGGAAAGTAAATTTCCATGATGATTTGTGTGCCTCTTGATACTCAGATGTTAATGTTACCCACGAAAATAGAAATGATGCATTTAAGGCTATATGCAGACATAAAAGTGAATCCACTGACCACAAAGGGAGGTCCTTCTGAGTAAGCATAAGTAGGATTACCCAATATGACTATTTTGCAGTTTTGGATTCTTGTCAATCATTCAGACTAATTATTCTTGGTAAACTAAAAGCTGTTTTCTGAGGAAATCCAAATTCTTCATTAAAACATATTATTTGACTAAGTTATATGCTTTAAATGTAGGTAGTGTTACAGAAGTGACAGCATTTATAAAAATTTCACAGAAAACTAGTGGTTTATAAAACTGAACTGAGTTGAAACTGATTTGAATCTTACATGAATCATGGATAATCAATTATCTTCTTGATTTTTTTGCCTCAACTAGCCATTTGAATCATATGGAGAAAGTAATAGTGCTTACCTTTTAGGGGTCTTGTAAAGATTATACAAAGATAATGAATTCAAAAGAAGCAAAGGCATCCAAGGTTACATTGCTAATATATGATCAGTAGTAGAAATGGCATTGGAGTTCCAAAAGATGCCTACTTTTGCTTTAGTGATTATACAAAGACTTTTATGTGAAGATCACAGCAAACTATGAATGGCTTTAAAAGATGTAAGTGTGCCAAGCAACCTCACCTGCATATCAAAGAACAGTAAGGTAAAGAAAAAGCAACAGTTAGAAGGGAATATAGAGCAATTAAATGCTTCAAACGTGGGAAAATTCCAGATTGTATATTGCCAAGTTATTTAGTTAAGCCATGTACAGAATACACAATATGTGATAAGGAAGAGCAAAATGGTTAAAATTGCTGAACAATCTCAGATATGTTGATAATACAATTTGATGGCTGGAAGTTAGGAAGGTTTAAGGAATATTTTGTTGAAGGAAGAACAACATAGTTCAGAAGCTGATCTGCTACTCAATATTAAAAACAAAACAATCCCTCTAGGATTAAGCAATGCTATCCCACTGCAAATAGGCAGAGATAAATTTGAAACAGACTTTATCTTTCTAGGCTCAAAATCCATTAGAGTGACAATATTGCTATGAAATAAATTGAAACCTACTACTCGGGAGAGAGGCTATGAAAGATCTAGACAAAATATTAAAGTGCAGAGATAATACACTGACAACAAAAGCTACATTTATCAGGCCTTTGGTTTTCCTAATTGTGACATCTGGTTGTGAAATTTGGATTGTCAGAAAGGCTGAATAAATAAGAATTGGTGCCTTTAAATTATGATGCTTGAGAAGAACAAATTCAGTTGTTAGAATTTCTGGAAGCCTGGCACTCAGACAAGTCATCCATCAACAGGCACATAGAGATTAACAACATCTACATATCATTCAAAAGAGACAATCAAAAAGCCAGAAACAAAAGATCCAAACACCTCTTCCCCAGCAATCAATATCCAGACAAGCAGTGCTTAAAACAAAGATTAACACCAGATCAACAATCAAGAAGTGAGCAATACTCCAATCAAGGACCTAACAACTCAGGCAAACAAGCTAAAAATAAACACAGCCTAATCAAGGAACTACTGAGAACATTCCTTCCAACAACAGGGCAAACTACCAGTATATAAAGAGAGCAAACTTCAATCCCCTCTAGCATTGATGATATTACCTAGTTTGGTAATGAAACATCTGCAGAAAAACAGTCAAGCTCAGAAAGAGAATTCCACAATTCAATGCTGAGCTACCAATATTCTCTTCTATTGGAACAAATTCAGTATCAGATGAAGTAAAACCAAAGTGATCACTAGAAGTAGTACTGAGGAAACTGAAATATTTTGGACATATAATATGAAAGCAACATCCTGATGGTTGGAAAAATAAAGAAAAGGCTAAATATTATAATTGATATCACATGTATGACTCAGAGAAGCACAAACTGGCAGAAAACCCTGCTAAAATGAAGTACACATATTCACAAAGAGTCCAAAGACCTGAATGACTGAAGGGCCAATAACAAATATGTAGGGCTTTCAACATTCAAAGTTGATGTGCACCTTCATAGTACCTATTTTCCTTCCTCAAGATACAAGATATACATGTGCGAGCCTTCTTCCTACTTCTAACATTATGAAGTGTCTGTTTATTTATTAGCTGTTCTGCTCTTTTTCCTTTAACAGTTTTTTGATAATTGGCTTACAATGGATTGGCAATGGGGTTCAGTCTGGACTGTAGTCATTGCTTAGATGACATTGATTAGTCATTCCCTTGCTTATTACGCTTCCCATGCATGCAGAGAAGACCAGTTTGTCTTTTCTTTTTAGGTAATGTTCTCTTCTCAATAGCCTCTAAACCAGGCGTCCAACCTTGGCAACTTTAAGATGTGTGGGCTTCATCTCCCACAATTCCTCAGCCAAGTGGATAAGATTTTCTGGGAGCTGAAGACCACACATCTTAAAATTGCATTAGACACCTCTGCTCTCAGCTTTTCCTTTGCTTTCCCAATGTTCCCAACATATGGTTGATTTCCTCCCTCCCCTTCTCACAATACCTCTTTTGACACATTTGCAGATGCCTTCTTTTTTCTTTTTCCCAGTATGGTATCATCATTGCTCTGATGCTATAATAATCAAAGCAGTAGGGAACAGATTGTTTTTTAATCCTACGTGGAACTGTAGCCATGAAGAACTGAGAGTTCAGCTTCTTAGAAACAGAGGAGCAATGTTCCTATATTTTTAAGCTTTTGTTTGAGGAAAAGGAAGAAAAGTTTTTGTAACACTGGGGGCAGAAGAAGGTAAGAAGGCAGAAACAGAAAGAAGATGTAAGGCATGAGTTCCTAGGGGGGAGGATTAGTGTCAGATCACCTGGAAGATTATGAAAACATGTGAAGAATACAGCCACCCAACTATCCAGAATTAAATGTCTGCCCACGGCAGCAACCAACACCTGTAGGAGAAGGGGTACTTCAGCCAGCTAGAACTGCAGCTACTACTAGAATGGAACAAATCACTGGAGACCATCCATTTGGAAAGGTTTAAGATGGCTGTAGTCAAAGATGTAAGCATCTTGGTTGTTTTCATGCCCTGTTGAAAACAATCTTGGTTGTTTTCATGCAATTTTTTTTATCCTCTGAGATCAACACTGGGCTAATTCCTTCAAGCTAGTAAAATCTTTTCAAGAAAACATTTAGAATTGAGGATATTGGAACAGATTCAGAGGAGAAGGTGATGTCCTTGTTCATTTTGAAGGAAATATTGTCTCAGTGGATATAACAACCTGGTGATATGTATGTGTCATATTTTAAAAATAAAATGTTGGGACTTACCCTCCCTTTAAAGTTTTGCATTCTATTTGAACTGAACTGTATTCTGCTCTTTGCTTTCATTAATTTCCATGACACAATCAGCCCTCTGGTGTTGTTATCTTAATCTGCAATTTTCAGAGAAGGACAAATGTCACCATTTCTAGCCTGCATTCTTAATCTGCTAAACTGCTGAGTGATGCTTTTGGTTACCCAAAGCAGTAAATTTTATGGTTGTGGAAAAATACTTCCTCGGTCTCCAAGAGGAATTTCTAGGTTCTTGCATGCAGAACTACAGCTTCAAGAATTGGACATGTTGTGTCTGTTTGTGCCGGAACAATGATGGAATTTTGGGGAGCTATGTCAGAATTTTGGCATCCTGTCACAGGGCAAGATTGTGTCCCCCCACACACAAAGA
>JANHZU010004520.1:8120-23543 GCA_032468055.1 Acrochordus granulatus
CGAAGGAGGTCCCCATTAATCTACTTGCATTTTCACATGCTTTTGAACTGCTGGGTAGGCAGGAGCTGAGGCAAGTGACAGGTGCTCACCCCGTCATGTGGAGCTTGCGGATCGAACCTGCCAGAGTGTTGGCCATTTCTGGATGACATATCTAGTGGCACTAATCTGCTGTGTGACTATACCTCAGTACTTGCACTGAGGATGTTATCTAGTTGGATGATGAAACATCTGCAAAGAAACAACCAAGCTCAAAGAGTACCAAGGACTCTTCCTCTACTTCCTATCCTACAGACAGCTACCAATAGTGATCTCTTGAATCACATGATGCACATGTCTGAAATACCACTTGCTCAGTATGAAATTAAATAAAGTTATGTAGCCTTTCTCTTCCTATTTCTGAGGTTTCTGATGCATTTACATTGGGCACTGTGAACATAAGGTACTTGAATATGTAGGCTATTACCCTGATCCTAACATTTATGTTCTTATCTGCAGTACCAAACAGGTTTGTGCACCTGGGTCCTACATTACAAATTAATAACTGTAATTAGAGCTAAATATTAGCCACTATCTATGTTTAAAACTACATTTTATGTATATCCATATTTTATTTCCTTTTTAAACAGTCATAGATATTTTCATTTCAACAGAAGTCAAGAATTGTTTCTTGTATATTTTCGTCTATTTCTGAGAGCCAAATGCTAGCCCATTCATGCACAATCTAAGTAACCTGATAGATCTCATGACTTGTTATCCAAATGGAGAAAGGAATCACTGAGCAAATTATGTCCCCAATATTTCATGTAGCAGGATTGTGGATTGCCATATCACTAGAATTAAAAAAAATCTAGCATTTTATTAATTGGAATAACTGAGACTGATGGGAACTAGAATCTAATATCATCTAGAGAGCCACAAGTTCCTTATATGGCTTTCATCATTGCCTTTTAAATTATTGTGTTTTTATTGATATGGTTGATTTTAGTGTGGGCTGCCATATCTTCCTTCATGTTATTTTAATTGTTTTTAATTGTATGTTTGGATACTGTTAGCTGCCCAGCATTTTCTGGACTGTGTGGCCATAATAAATTTAATCAAATAACAGCAGCTATTTACTTAATAAAACCTTCATTTTTTTTCTCTTTTTCAGGATGAAGAAATCTTTACATTATGCTGAGTTAATTAATATCAAGCAAAATATATATTAAATGCCCAAATCCAAGAACAGTGTATGCATAAAAATATTGCTGGAAATATGTGCTACATTGTACAGGATTGGCTAAGTACTTATAAAGAGTAAACAGAGAATTTTGCAAATTTAAGTAAATTATATTGAGCATTTCTTTATTTATCTATTTGTATTTATTTTATTCATTTATTTATTTTAAGTTATATAGCCATCCATCTCACTACAAAGATTCTACAATGATATTCAGCTTTCTTAGTTCCCTCAGTGTGTGGTAGCTCTAGGCATCTCCATTTGAAATACTGTAATTTCCACTCATATTTTAAATAATGCTTAAGTCTAAACACTAATAACTTTCAACCTAGATATGTCAAACATTTTAAAGAAGATATCAATCCTTTCTCTTTTCTTGTCTTGATATATCTTTCACCACTGAGCATAGCTGATTGAAACATGTTTGCCTGAAGCGTACAACTTTATTTTTACTGTTGTGCTTCTTGGAAAGTGTAAATGGATTGTACTGATGCATTGGTGAAATTGTCTTTTCCAGTTTGAAGGAAGTTAAATTCTATTCTGATGAAAGAAACTCTTCAGATTATGGAATAATTTGTAAAGAAATTCAGATCTAAGAAGTGTTGTAGAGAATGATTCGAGGATACGCAGTGTTATTGCTAATATATATATAATCAAACTGAACAAGTCAATCGCAATTGTTGCATGTTCTGGGGATATCAAAAAATAAGCAAATACATTAAAACTATTGGTTTTTAAATGTAGCATATGTTTAAATATAAGAAAAACAAGGCAAAAGGGAAAGATAAAGAAATAAAAAAATAAACTATAGTCCCTGATATCTAATTATCCAATTAACTGATAATTAATTAATTATTATAATCATATAATTAACTGATTATATGATAATCTCACTTGTCCCTTTTTCTTTAATTGCTAAATGCCTGAATCTTGCTTACTTGAATTACTTAGCCTTATGAACAGTTTGTTTTCATATGCTGCAAGTATCTGAGCAAAACCTTGAAACTCTCTAAGATGTAAAGTCAGGACCAGAGTATGAAGAAAGATGATCTGGAAAAATCAACCACTGAAGATCTGTGAGTGTTGTGAAGTGGGGAAACTGTAAACTGCCCCATTCTCTTTGCTTAGAAATATTTTTCTTGTAAGGTCTGCTAATTCCAGCTAAGAAGCTTCCTCCAGTGGTCCTTTGTCAGCCAGATTTTTCTCTCATATGAATCCTAAAAGCTACCTCGGTTTCTGAGATCCACAAGAGAGGTTGTGCATGGAAGTATGATTAAATGGTGAGGGTACCTCTGCCTATCCTTAAAAAGGCCAAATGCACCACTTCAGTGTTATTGGAACAAGACCATGAGGTTATTTCTCACACTTGGCAAAACCATGTTAAGTAATCTTAAAGCTCTCTTTTTGCAGTTAGCAAAATGTGATTGAGATACAGAGAAAAAATGAATGACAAGGAAGCCTGGATAGTTAATGGAAAATCGATTATGTGCTTTCATGTCAGCATTGACTCTTAATGACTGCATAAATAGTTTTTGTCCATGATGATCTATCCGTAACCTGGTATTTTAGATCTTTCAATAGTACACCTATCACCAGTGTAACAGATTCCATATGCCTTGCTGTGGGTCATCAAAGAACCTGAACAATATGATTTTGCCTGCAAAACATGGAAAAGAGGACAGAAAAGCTTGTTCCTGCCCTTGACTGTTACCACTGAGTAATACATCTCATCCAAATACTCATCTAGGTTGCACTGAAATAGCCAAATACACTATTTTGTGGAATCTTTCTATATTTTATTTATTTATGAGATTCAATATAGCTACCCATTCCAGAATCTATTCAAGGAAATCCACACTGGTGATCATTAATGGTTGCACAGAGTTGTCTGCCTGCACAAAGATGTCTGCTGGACCAGAGTTTACTTTAAGTTTGTTTATTGTGTTAGCCATATGGTTGATTACATTCTTTAACTTCTGAGGTTGTTCAGTTGCACAGTCATGTCCGACTCTTTGTGACCACATGGATAGCAGCATGCCAGGCCTCCTTATCCTGCACTGCCACCAAACCCATGCTATCATACTATCCTATTAAACATCTCATTCTCTGCCAGCCCCTTCTCCTTTTGCCTTCAAACTTTCCCAGAATTACAGTCTTTTCTAGTGAGTCCTCTCTTTGCATTATTACTTGCAGAAACTCATATTAGAAGGATGTGGAGGCATTTACCATAGCCCAAGTCTTTGGACAATAGCCAGGCTTTCAAAGCTTTCTGAAATGCCAATAGAGTGTGAACCGCAAAGATCTATGGAGGGGTCTTATTTCAGAGGGCAGCTACTGAGTGAAAGAAGTTACTGTTCCTAGGTCTGAAAGATGGCATTGTTTAATTGACAGGACCTGGAGCTTGCCAAGTGAGCCAGCTTTTACTGGCCAGGTAGAAGCTATGGAAGATAGGTGGTCCCTCAAATAATCTGATTCTGTGCCACATGTAGCTTGGAAATTGAGTTCAAATATAAGGTCCAAAAATCCAGACACACAGAGTACTGTACAGATAGTACTCATTAAGTGATAACTCATTTTGGGACCAGCAGCTCAGCCATTCAGCAAAGGAGTCACTAAGTGAAACTACAGCTGTGATTATATCTTACTTTGGGTTTTCTTTGCTTTACAGACCCGTGAAAGTCATAAATGAGAGGAGTGTAGTTACTTTTGCATCACTGTTGTAACTGTGAACACCTGCTAAATAAGACAGTCGCTAAACAAGGATTACCTGTGCAGAAAATGTTTCCATTTAGTGATCATCCAGATTTTTTCAGTTCAGATCTGGTAGCTGTTGAGAAGAATTATAAATACACATGAAAGGGGAAGGGGAAGAGTATCATGCTTATTTATTCCTAAATACAGTATGTTTGTTTATGGATGTTTAAAATATTAATATGGTAAAAATGAAATAATAAAAAATAAAATTATTTCTTAATATTTTAAGAATATTATTTAAATTATTTAAGAACATTATAGGTTTTATAAAATAGATTTTAAGCTTTTTATAGACTTTATAGTCAGATAAGCACTTGCCACATAATGGCAGTTATAAATCATAACAATTGTTGATAAGAAAGACAATAAAGTCTGTATAATGGACATTGCAGTACCTGGAGAAAGCAGAATAGAAGAGAAAGAACTTCAGAAAATCACTAAATATAAAGACTTGCAAAGAGAAATAGAATAACTGTGGCAAAAGAAAGCAAAGGTAGTTCCAATAGTAAGAGGCACCTTGTGTGTTTACGCAAAACATCTGGAGCACCACTTGAACATCTTCCAGCACTGACAAAATCACCACCAGTCAATTGCAAAAGGCAGCTTACCTGGAACAACTTACATCCTGTAAGAAATACCCGTGACACATCATCAAATAGCAACATCTTCCTATCCTACCTTCTTGGGAAGGATTTGATAGAGGGGTAAAAATGCCAAACCAAGTCTAAACATCTGGTTGACTGTGTGACCAACCATCATAATATATAGTCCTCCCTTGTTGGAATAGTCTTTGGACTGCAATAAGACAAAATGTAAAAGAACATGTGGAGCCTGACCAAACCTGATTGAACATCCATATCTGAGTAAAAAGTAAAATGATTATTTATTACACGACAAATGTTTAATTTAATGAAACCCAGTGTTAAAATGATTTGTTTGCAAACATGAATAATGTAAAAAGGGATATAATGAATAAAAAGACATTCTATTGCAAACCAGCATGATGGCATGAAAGATGGGCATTGTACGGTAGGGAGGATATGAGAAACATGATCTGCTAGCTAATTTTTGTGCAATCTGATGGATTCAAGATGGAAATATGCTGCTTCCTCTGAAGGCCCTGGAGAAAGCAGTCCTATATTCCCTTAAAATTAGCCAGTGCAACAATCTTGAGAATAAGTATATCTGGAAAAGCCATGCTGTAGCTTTTGAAGACAACACCAGTCATTTTTTGAGAAACAACTTGTTTAAACCACTTTTCCACTTAGAGTAATCAACATATTTGTGCTTTTATTTCCTACCTGTTATAGTTAAATGACATTCAAATGATTTTGCAAGAGATGGAATCCATAACATACCTACTATCATTTTGTAATTTGGCTTCTGTGTAAATTGCACTCCATTTTGTCTAAATTTGATGGCATCATAATAAGCATGTGAACAAAAAAAGATACTGATAGCAGTATGAATGTACAGTTCTACTATTCAGTATTAAAGAACCTGAAAGCACATTGCATATTGTTGTGTTGCAGGCAACATAATTTGAGTGAGAATGACTTTATGTCACCTCAAGAAAGAAGAGTTAATAATCCAAAACTTAGTTACATAATTTCAACCATGGAATCATTTCAGTATAGTAAATTTAACAGAGAAGATCTATTTGTTCATTATAATTATGTCTATATTTATAAAATATATAACTTTAATAGTTGCTCTCAATGTTACACATATCGGAAAAAAGTGTTGTCACCCTAGTATTGCGTTAATCCTTCAGAAGGCATAATGAAATCCATCTTTTTGATAATGAGATGTGAAAGCATCAGCTATGCATCTGAGTTCCATTAATTGCAGTGGGATTAACACCACAAGGTCTTCAAGTGCTTTCTCCCATGCTTCCCTATTTCCAGTCACATATAAAGGAAAGAGAAAGGGAAAAAAATCCACATTTGTTGCTGAAGGCATTGGATAGGTTCAAGTAGAAAGGGAGATCTGACTGGACTAGGAATTAGAATGCAAGCAGGATATTTGGGCAGTAATTTGGGACAAAACCGGATTGAGTGGCCATTTTTAGACTGGTGAGAGCAGAATTTCCCACTTAAAGACAGCTAGCGCTTTAGCTCAAATCTAGTACCTGCTTCTTTTTTGATTGTGGAAGAACCTAGAAAATTTAGCTTCAGATGAGTAGCAATGTGCCAAGTACTGTTAAACATGGCATCTCCATGTCATCCAGTCACTAAGTACTCGGTGAAATAGGTAAATCCAACCTAATGGTCAGCAGTGGAACTGTTTGGTCATAGCAAGTTTTGCTCATAAGGTAATCCTGTAAAGGACATATATTTCCAAAATGCTGTTTTTTCCCCCTTTCCTCCTCCTTCCCCCTCCCACCCCATGGCTTTATAAACTGGAAGATCACTTGTTTTCTTTTAAGTCAGATTAAACTTTAATGTGGTGGTCTTTGTATGGAGAATCTTTCTCACAGACGCAAGAAGCCTCCTTTAGCTTTGTGCATCTCTTGGCGATTTTTTCAAAACACTCCTCCTTTGTTTCCTTCAGTTTGACTCTTATAGGCAGTCAGCTTAATGGTTGGTTTCATCCACTTTCTTTTTATTGATTGCAAATTCTGTCTTGCACATGTCTGGATTTTATAGTAATGCTCCCCTCCATTATTAGTTAGATAAATTACAGTCCTGGGATAATGTATACCTTTTCTTTATTTTCTATAATCCTGCAGTTTATGAGATTGGATAGTAAGAAACATTTTTTTTAATCTGAGTTTTAACTGTTTTTCAATGTATGAATGCCATTTTCTTATTGGCAATTATCTATATAAATAAAATTATATTATTTTAATTATAATGAAAATAAAAGGCATTTTCTATATCTCATTTTTACAGATAAATGGGATAATCAGCCAAAGGAGTATATATCAAGGCAGGGATGGACATATAATTGAGGTTATTTATGGACTTCAGCCGCAAAATATTGTTTTGGCAACAATGACTGTGTGCAAAGATGCATAGGAAAGCAACATATATTAATTTGGTAGAAATATTACCTTGAGCTAAATGTATATTAAAGCAGGATAATAATAATATATTAACATGTCTGTGAAGACTCTCATTCATCCAGGGTAATTGCATCACAACAAAAGTTTAAAAAACAGGCATCTGGATTCCAATCCAGATGCCTGTTTTTTAAACTTTTGTTGCGATGAAATAATATATTAAGAAAGATTGCATGGAAAAGAATTATGTTTAGCCTTTTTATTAAGATCCCCATTCTCTCAATATCTAGAAAATGTTTAAAGTTTATACTTCTTTGTCCAGATTTTGAATTGTTACACTATTTAGTATCTGGTTTAGTGCTAATTTTAATTTATTTATGTGTGTGTATGCATAAATGACTTGGTGAGCTTGGTCATTTGCCTGCCAACATTACATTGCCTAACTAGGTAATATAATCAGTACAACTGACAATGAGGTTTGCTCCCTATTTATATTCTATTCCTTGCCCCGTCAGTTGGTATGCAGGTGTGGTTCAAGTTCCTTGATTAGGATATTGTTTTGCCAAGTGTTAATGCTGCTTATCTAGGTGTTGACTATTGGAGAAAATGTGTTCTGGTCTTTTTTGTTTCCTTCATACCTTTTGTATTGTCTCTTTTGAATGGTGTGCAAATATGGTTGATTTCTACATGTATATTGATGGCTTATTTGTCTCAATGTCAAGCTTTCAGGAATTTCCTAGCATTTTTGAATTTAGTTTGTTCTAAGATGCTAACATTTACCCAGTTGAAACTATGGTTGTATAGTTTTACCAGTTTTTATGTCAGTTACTCTAGGAGGGGAAAATGGTAGAAATCGGTCAATTCACCTGCAAGAAAAAGAGGAAAAGACTTTGGATACACAAATGACTAGACCAAACATGTCCATGTGCTGTGAGACTAAGTAGTTTTCATTGTGTCTTCTGACTGCGAGGTGGTGTTCATGGATGTCTCTGCTAGTGTCTTCTGCCTGTATGTCCTACTGCCCGCCTGCCATAGGGGCTGTTACAGTTCTTACATTGTCAATTATAATGATTCCTGATTTATTTCTTGAGTTACTGGATCTTTTAATTTACTTATGATGTTTTGCAGAGCTTTAGTTCGTTTGTGTGCTACAGTGATATTGTGTGGTTGTAATAGTCTGCAGGTTGTTTCTGAGATTTTTTTTGTCATATGGGAGTATAATCCTTTTCATAGTATGAATGGGTTGTGCTGTAATGGATTGAGTGGTTATGCACTTTTTGGTAAAGTTATGTGGGTATTCATTTTGTTGGAAGGTGTTTCCAGTTTCCTTTTTCTGGTGTTTGGAGTTGCTGCATGAATTTCAGCTGAAGTAGAAAGGCTGGAAACAAATTATCTGGATAATAACACTGGACAGACAGCATTTCAGTACTTCTTAAAATCCTTTACAGGAAAGCCAATATGTGTCTATGTGAAGTTCAGTGGGATTGCCTCTCAAGTAAATCGACAAGGAATTATATACCTTTTCTAATTTTTTTTAAAAAAAGATCAGTACAGGTAGGTAGCTTTCTAGAGGACAAAGTATATCTCTGAGGAAGGAACAAAAGAAGAAAATAAAGTTGGCATATAAGTATGTGTGTGTTTGTGTGTGTGGAAGTGATTTGTATGACCAACGGTCCCAGCATGAGTACAGACCATTGGCCTTTTTCAAAGGTAAGAACACAGAATGAAAAATATATACAGTATTGTACCTGCATTCAGCCCATTGAGAAGACAATCCCTTCTGTCTTTTCTCATTACTTGGCAAAAGTAATGTTTTCTGACTTGTGCAAGTTTAAGCAGCACATTCTGCTTAATTCTGGTTCATAGTATTTCATTGTAATTTGCACTTGTAATCCAATTGGTACTGTACACTACGGCAGAAGTACTATGTCGTTTCTGGTCACCATCTTCAGTGGCCCAAATCAGTCTAGGCCATTGGTGTCCAACCTTGGCAATTTTAAGATCTGTGGAATTCAAGTCCAAGATTCCTCAGCTAGCTATGCTATACTATGCTGGCTGAGGAATTCTGGAGTTGAAGTTCACACATCTTAAAGTCACCAAGGTTGAACATGTCTGGTCTAGTCAAAAGTCTTTTCCTCTTTTTCTTGCAGGTGAATTGACCGAGTTCTCCCATTTTCCCCTCCTAGAGTAACTGACATAAAAACTAGTAAAACTATACTTTTGTTTGTTTATTGATCCAGGACACACAAAGAAGCAGGGAAATCAGGGGCCACAGTAAATGTGGTCCAGACAGAACATCAGATCATAATCAGTCCAAAGCAGGGGAATGGGTTGAAATCCAAAAGGGATTTAAACAAGACAAAACAAAACAGGCTTCAGCACCACCTTGTTAAATTTTGCTTTGGCTAACATTTATGAGGGTCTTTGTTTCATTCAGCCTAGTGAACTCCTTTCCATTTCTGACTCAGCATCTCAAAAAAAAGCTACAATTGGAAAATCTGTCTGTCTGTCTGTCTATCTGTCTGTCTGTCTCAAAGTATGATGTGCATACTGTTTTGTGAAATCTGTTCTCTGAAAAATCGCAAAGTATGAGTGGGTTTTACTTCTCCTGTTTCTCCATAAGCCTTTTTAAAGTAATGACATTATATTGGCTACTCACTCATTTGGACAGATTTCTCTTCAATTGTTTTGAAGTGTACATCTGTGTTTGCCAAAGCAGCTTCAATTTCTGTTTTTACTTACTTAATCTTTTTGGATGAAGATTGGTTTGGTCTCAGTCTTCTCCATAACAAAAATCTTTAAAAGACCACGTACAGCATCTGCTTTTCATAGCATTTCCTCACCATCCATATCCGTAAATTTGATTTTAGATGCAGTGAAATATCTACTCTAATCTTTTAAGAGGACATGGCAAATGATTATTCAGCCTGCCTGTTTTGTCTTACTCCTTTATATGGGTTAGAAAGTGACATTAATAAATGCATTACTAGCCTGCCTGGAACAGGAATTCACTTTCAGCATGATCCAAGTGACAATTCTACTAAAGGGAGGGCAAGAAATGTGTTCCTCTTAAGGTTTCAGAGGAAAGTATTTTCATTTTGCCAGTTCACTAAAACCTATTCTTATTAAATTATTTTTTTAACTGAAATTCTTCTGGCACGTTTCAGTACTGATGGTTTGAGAGGAAAAAAAAACCCTTGATCTTTATTTTGTGCTAGAAAGATTAAAGATAATACTTCAGAAATAGTGCCCTTTTTAATGTCAATGTTATGGCCATAATCTTTAAAGACCAACTGACTCTTCTTTTCTTGGGCTAGCACACTAAAAGCCCTTATATCCGTCAAACTGAAATTCTTTGAACTTCCTATAGATTATGCAGCCTCTTAATGAATTTTGTTGTTAAGGCATTCATGAAGAAACACTTCTTCGAGTGAGTAAGCGTGACTGAACAACAACTGAATTACTACTGCTATTCATCTGGCTAGCAGAAAGGACATATTTTAAGGCAAATAAAAAACAAAACCTGGTGTGTTTCCTCTGAAAGAAATTAAAATTTATATGAAGCCAAATTATTAGTAGGCCAACTGAAAAATATATAGAGACATTATAAACTTTAGAATTTTTGAGCCAAATTAAATGTAAAAGATGGTTACATATACAGGGGAAAAGAAGCAGAGGAAGACAAGAGAAATGCAACTGATGTTTAGGCCATAACTGTATAAAGATATATTCCCAAATAGGTTGTCCTGAGAAGCTGCAGTTGTGTAAATTAAGGCCTTTTAGAAGTGATAAAACATGATGGTTAGGGAAAACAACAAGAAAACAAACAAAAACAAACAAAATATTTCATATTCCTAGAAATATATAGAATCTATTAAAAACAGAATTGTCTCTGTTTTTTATCATAAATATCTTGATAAAAAGAAATTCAACAAGAGGTTAAACAACATGCAATCTTAATCTGTACTGTTTACCAGATGAAATCAAAATACTCAAGCAGCATTAGCTAACAGAAGGAATTTATGTTTCTTTAGAGAATAATATCCCAGTGAAGATCCTATCAGATGCTCTCTGCCCTGCATAATTAGTAAATTGCAACCTATCTTTAATTTTTAACTATAGTACAATTCTCTCTGTCCCTCATTTGACATCTTTTAAAATTGTGTTGCCTGATGACATATTCTTAGAAATATGATTATTTTTCACCTATTTTTCAATTTCTTATATCTCTACTAACCTAATGAAGTTACTGCCTTCATAAAGCAAATGTCTTCTTCTCTCCAAAATAGCAATTCGGTTTTCATATTTTTAAAAGAATTCTGCAATTTTTACTGGTAAAAAAAATAAATTTTGTAAATCATGCCTCATATAAATTACAGGAATCGTAAAAGCCAAATTAGGATTAATAAAAAACTCCAACTTCCAAATAACAGCAGTTGACATGATTTCTATTAACCATATATCTTAACAATAGGATAATTATTGCTGAATATTAACTTTAAAAATTATATTTGTATATTTTTTTCTGTTTTGTGATTATTTTTTATTACTCCAACAGACCATTTTAATAAGGGGAAAATCTACAGCTGTGACATATATTGCTAATGTACAAAATTATTAATTGTTGGAAAACGTCTATATGCTCATTATTCCCAAGTGTGTCAAATATATTGTAACATCAGAATTGACTTTGTCACTGAAACCAGACAGTAACAACAGCTAACTATGTTTTAAGGTATATAAACAATGATTTTATTTTCCAATAAATGTTAAGATGTGCTAAATTGCCATTCATTAGTCAGAAAACAGCATTACAATAATCTAATAGAAGGAGAAGAAAAATTGAAGGGGAAGAAAAGAGTAGACTGAAAAGTTGTTAACTATTTTTGAACAATGCCCTACTAAGACAATGTGTGTACTATAGAATATAAAAATATTTTTAAAAACTTTTACAATTAATTGAAAACATATTATCTTGGCCCTTCTTCTGCCATAGTAGTACATTTGAATTTGTCACGATACAGTATATCTTAAGTGTTAATGCAGAGATACTGTGTACAATTAATTTCTAATAATGGGTGACATTTAGTTGGGTTGGAAAAAAGAATGTGAAGCTTTTGAAATGCTTACAAAGGAATGCATGAAAAAAGGAGGTAGATTTAGATGCTTACTATATAATTAACTAGAATTCCTGTTGTCTTTTCTCCTTCTTTTAAATGAGCCTTCTCCAGCCTGGACACACTCCAGAATTCTGAGAACTCTCAGAATTCTTACCAGTGATGATGCTAAATGTGGAATTTTAGGAATTAAATCTAAAATGGGGGAATGTGGTAAAACCTTTCCATAGCTACCTATCTCTTTCTTTAAAATGTCAAAAGTGAAATATAGGAGAAATGTCATCTGATGATTTGATTATAAAAACAATATTTAGCAACTACAACAAAGAAGTTGCTGTGTCTATACAGTTGCTGTGTATTGACCCATTGTCTATACATGTCTAATAACACATCCAAGATCAAATAAATGGGATCCTGGAAATGAGGTTATTACCATTTAATTACAATTTGTCCAGATTTTTGCAACTCAGATATGGTACCTTTAATTTTGCCAATTAGTGGAAGAAACTTACTTTGCAAAGTGTTAACTGGTTTATTCTTGTGCTCTCACAATTAGTTTTTATGATATCTCTGAAATTTATTGGATTTTAGGATCTGAATAACCACTATATTTGGTTAATCAATTAATTTAATGGGATTTTGTTGAATGAAGTTTGATTTAATTTGCTTTGATTTTAATTATTCTACTTGGAATTGCAGTTCCATGGTCTCTAAGAGATCATCCCAGTGACATTATGATTATTTAGATTTCTCCCACCACATCAGAAGAAAAACTTCAGGCTGTAGAGGGATACCCATTGTACAAAACCCCCTCTGATCTCTTACAAGTCAGAGAAGCCAAACTGTTCTAATCTCAAAAAATCATAGACCAGAAATAGGCAAATAAATTTTGGTCAAGATTCGTGGTGTAAAAACAATGATTTTCTTCTTCTCTCAGACTGATGAAGTTGGAATAAAGTTATTGCTTCTTATTGGTTTCAGTGAGAAACCATTCATCCATAATCAAAGGAAAAATATAGATATCTACATTATAAAAGCTCCACCACTGGAGTTCTCTAACAAAGATGATTGAATACTTCTACTCATGTGGATCTAATGCTTATATCAATGATTCATTGATTTGGCCTCTAAGTATAAATTAACATCAAGACTGCATTAATGTATATAACTCTACTGTAACAGAAACCAAAATAAAAACCATGAAAATAAGCCACAATTAATTATTTCTGTTTTTGATGTATTACCTTTTAAAAATGTGATCAGATTGGTTCAGATAATTCATAGCTCTTGTTAAAAATTCACAAGTTTCCATATCTTGGATCATATATTACAAATTGTTGTTATTAGTGAGCCAAAGCTATAATAGGAACAAACATTTAGGCAGGCAAATGTTCTAGGAATTGTAATCTGATGTGACTGCACAATATGAGATGACAGTGCTTTACCTAGCCTCCATTGTTCCTCAAAACATTGCTGCTAAATTATAATATGTACTCTGATATTTGAGATTATTAAATTCTGTAGGAGCAAACATGTGGTATTTATATGTTAATGAAATTATTAATATAATGTTAATGAAATTATTATCATTGGTCACATACTCAGATATTTAGACTGGATTTGGCATTTTTATCACTTATCCAGTCCTTTCTAAGAACCTGTGATAGTAGATGTTGTTTAATGGTACTGGAGTATCATTACAGAATGTAAACTGTTCTAGTACAAATCAGGAGAGAATTGTATTGTGGGAAAATATAATTTTTATATTTTTATATATGCTACTGAGAAAACCTTTCAAAGTCATGCATGTAAAGTCATGTAACTTAGATTTCATTTAGCCATTATGAATGCAATCCTTTAAACAAATCAAAACAGGCAAAGTCAATCCAATTAGCCTTTTGTGAGCTATTGGAAGATAGTTGAGTTTCTAAAAATGTTCTAGAAAGAAGAGGAGTCACATAAAAAGCCTGGTTAATTCATTATTTTCCCTTTATATATCAGTGGAAAACAAATAATGAAATCTCTGAAGAAAAAAAAAGTTTAATTTTACAATATATAGGAATAAATATATATTTATTCCTATATATATCTGTACTGTATTTACTTCTCAGGGGGTGTGGTGGCCAAGCAGTGAATATACTGGGCTTGTCAGCTAGGTCAGCAGCCCAAGTTCGAGACCCAGGTGTTGTGCAATGGGGTGAGCTCCTGTTATTTGCCCCAGCTCTTGCCAACCTAGCAGTTCAAAAGCAAGTAAAAATGCAAATAGATAAATAGGTTGGTAGGAAGGTAACAGGGTTCTGTGCATCTCAGTGTATAGTCATAAAGGCCACATGATCACAGAAGCATCTGTGCAATGCTGGCTCTTTGGCTATAAAATGGAGATGGGCACTGCCACAACTTTACTTTTATACCTTCTTTGTTTCCCTCTTCTTTGCTGAAATAATTATAAAAATACTGTGAGTTTTGACTGACTGAAGAACAAATATTGCTGTGAAAAAAAAATCATAGCTTTCTCAAATGGAGTACTGCCTCACTAACCTTCTTAAGAATTTCAACCCAGATGTAGATGTGGTGATGCGATATTTTATAAATTAAAAATAAAGAATATTACAATTAAAGCTTGAGTTTGGGAATCTAAACGGATATACGTCCACATAGTTTTGATGGCAACAATACAGAAGGAGTTTAGTTATACCTAAATAAATAAATATTATTTTAGTTATAAAATAATATTTTCCAGGATATTATATGTGAGACATATAGGAACAGAAAGGTTTTATCAAGGATCTTCCTTGAAAGCCTACTCTTAAGAATAACAGAATCAGAAACATAATTTAGACTAAAAGTAATATTGGAAATAAGAAATATGGTAGCAGAATTAAATGTAATCCTTTTATTCAACCATGCTTTTGAATCTGGGTAAGGAAGAAACCAAGTGTGTAGTGATCTGGGTAAATCAGAAGGGTAAAAACCAATTAGTAAAAATGTTTTTACTAACTGGAACCTAATGAATCTGTCAACTTAACATATGAATACAGAGAAAGGGACCATTCCATGTAAATGTTTAATGAGCGGAATTGATAAAATTCTGATACAGATTGAAATCCTGGGCACAGTCAGAATTGCTCCATCTATAATCAATCCTGTAAAGCCTGAAAAAGTTAAAAATGTGGCAATCAAATCAATAAATGTTTGGAATTAATATACAAAGATTATGAATGATCATAATGATCCAAAGGGGATAATTTTACAAAGTTTTGAGCAGATTTATTTATACATTAAATGTATATGCTTCCCATCTTACTGTGGAAAGTGATTGAAACATTTTC
>JANHZU010004521.1:13598-24920 GCA_032468055.1 Acrochordus granulatus
CTGGAAAACATATTAAAGCTCAGATGATTTATAGATATAAATCTATATTGCTGAAAAACCTATAAGTTGATTTGTATTTTAAAAAATTAAAGCTATATCTTATGTCATTTGCATGTATATATTTTCAAACAATTTATCTGCTTTTCTTTTACTAGTAAATGAATAAAGCTATCAACAACCTAACATGTTCAATTCATTGTTTCTATGTGTTTTTATTACTTCAGAACTTTTCAGTTTTGTTTTCTGAATGACCACTATTAAAATGAAAATTTATTATGAAGTTTATATTATGTTCGTAATAAACTAAACTGACTGACTGGGTAAACAACCCCTACAGTTTGTATGAGGTATTAAATTCATGTATACCTTTGAATCAAACACAACTAAAGTCAGAGAAGAAAGAAGTTGGATTCTTTGATTCTTACTGCTTCAAATGACTTAAACATATTTGAATAACAGTCAGAATCTATTTTGCTGTCTAATTAAAGTAAATTTCCACATGAAGGACAATTAACTGAGAAATATAAATACATCATTGGATAATTCAGTTTATTTTCTATAATGTGGCTTGATATATAAAAAACCACAATTCTTTCTGGAATTAAGTTATACCCTAGTTTAAAAAGACAAAAGCAAATTCTATGCAAAATCGATAAGCTAGCCTATTCTCATAAATACTATTTTACAAATGTAGAATTCTGCATAGTTCTTTATGATCAAGGGCTTATTTATTTATTAATTTAACTAATCATTCAAATGGTTAAACAGACCTCTAATTTGAAAATAAAAATAAACTGGTGCAATCACAAACAACTTCTAAAATTGCAATTTATTAAAAAGAAAAAAAAGGAAATCTTGTCTAATCTAAAACACGCTCACAGTTACCTTTTTCTAATCAGAGCATTCATTTCTCCTCATTATGATCTCACAAGCACATTAAAATCTTATTAACATTAATTACTTCTGAGCCTCTATGCATGAGCAGCTACAGGCTTGTGTGTGTATGTATGTGTGTCTGGATCATATCTACATTTATATACCTTGCTGCACTCTGCTTATAAAACATGCGAAAATATTGCTGCTAACACCAATTAGCTAATTTCATGCATACACAGATAAGTAACCTGATGTCTTGCTGCACAGTTTAATGAAGATCAGCAGACAGATGGACATAGAAATCTATAGAAAAAGCATGTTTTCTAAAGCAGAGGCAAGGCAAGGGAAGGGACCTCTGAGCGCAAATACAAATTAAGCCACCACAATTTGGAAAAAGGCACACATTTGGAGTGGAAGGAGGAGGAAAAGAAATGAGTACAGTATCTACTTTTGTCACAAATGAGATTGTGATGAATTGGTAAAGACAAAGATGACACAGACAGCCAAACTTTAGGTTATTCGCAAAAAAAATATTAAAAATGGCAATATATTTGTTAACATTAACAAATTAAATTATATTTGTTAATATATTTGTTATACATTTGTTAACAAAGAAAAGAGGGCAAAGAAAAAAGATTCTAAAAGTTAAATTTTGATTTGTTACAAGCCCTACATTTAGTCAAATTGCATGAAAGAAGAATGGAGAGTTCCATTCTAGATTCCACCTAGATCTGTGTTATATTAATCAAAAAACTAAGGTGTCATCCATCTGTCTGCATTTCTACTGATACGCTCAGTTCTCACTACCTTTTGGCCTTATTTGGAGACATTCTGAAATTAAGGCCTCAATTAGCACAGTTACCAGCTTCAGTTTCTGCACTCTTTATTTTTTATCAATGATTCCAATTAATAACAGTATTGAAAACTGCACACTTGCAATGGTCTGAATGAAGTCTATAAATCACAAATATGGTACTAACATATTTAAATAATAATTTCTTCACTATATTTAATGAATCAAATAACCACATTGTTGATGTACCCACACAATGTCACACACAAGAAAAGTGATTTGGAAACCAACAAATCCAAAACAAAAATGAGATGATAATTTTGAAAACATTCTAAAAAAAGGACAGGACTAACAGACAAGCAAGTCTAGATATGTATATGGATGACTTTTACTTATTCTATTTATTCTAACTGTAATTTTAAAAAAGGAAAGTTACACTATTTATATCCTGCCTGTCAATTCAAATGGAACAGAACTGATGTAACTTTACCTAACATAGCATTGTATACATTTTATATTAGTATGGTTCTTTTTTTAATTCAACTTTCTTCAATACATTTTTCATGAACCTTCTTCAAATGTATTTTATTTATATGCAGTTTTTGAACAAAGAGCAATGATGTATGGTTAAAGCATGCTGATTATGTGAACACGTACACATAAATTGTTTCTTGCAGCAGCACATAAATAGCTTGTTCTCTGCACTGCTTTCTTCCAAATATTTTTAAGGGTTCACTTCAAGGCTTGTCTTTTCCTAAGGATCTCCCATCCAAGTTTTAACTAGGTCCAAACCTGTTCAACATTTCAAGCAAAGCCAAGGTTAGGTAAATGTTGTCATATGCTAAGAGCAGGAAATATACACATATGTAATTGACTGGCATTCCATGTCAGTTTCTATTTCTCAATTTAAAAGAATCATACTGTCTCCTTGAACTTTTAAGAAACATTTTCTGAAAATTAGCAGTCAATACTTCTTAAAATAATTGAAACAGTTTATATAATAAAAACCATTACAGTAACTTTATACAATAAATTATGAACAATAATATCCAGATTATAATCCTTTAATAATTAAAGCTTGAGGCAAAAATATGTTTTATATCATTTTTCTGGGAGAGTAGGGAACAAAAATCACATCCCCAGGGAAAACATTCCATATCCCAGAGCCAAACAGAAGGTTCTCTTATCAGTATTACTGCTGAGCTTTTGGAAAGCAGGACATTTTCTCCTAATCTAAATAAAACAGTTTCACTGCTAGAATAAGGAACCGTCATTTAATATGCCTAGGCTTTCTCTATTATACAATTGTATACTACATAGACAAACATTAGGAGAAAAAACTAAATGAATTGTTATTTATAAAAATGCTGATGCTTGTGAATAAATTGCTGTAAAAACTGAGGGAGGGATACTCTAGTTGGAAGAACTCTGAAATATGCTATTTTCCGTCAATTCTGGTTTAGGACTAAAGGGATAAGGCTTAGTTTTCAAGAGCCGTATGTTCCTTTTTAATACTCTAAGTGAAATATGCTTTTCTAAAATATTAGAAGGAATCACGTTTTGTTTGAATGGAAGATAAATTGCTCTTGGTTTATTATTTATTTTATGAATTTCAGCTTCCTTTTTTGGTGACCACAGTGATTCCAAACTAAATAGTGTTTGAAAGAAGGTAATCTATTTTTTCTTATAAAATATGGCAGAATAATGAAGATACTATTGTTTTTCTACAAACAGTAAAATAATATATTCTCCAGTTTTAATTTAAATGTGTAATTGGTAAATAGTTTTAATCTGCAATAAAAGAGTTCATTGATAAATATCCAAGACATTCAATCATTGCCATCATCAATTTCACATTTTAACACATATTAAGAGAAAAAATGTGGTATGCCTACATCTTATCATAAAAATGGACTGTTATGAAATAAAGTTAGACTTAATTACTCCTTATGGTTTTCAACTGCTCTACTTTTTCAAATTGCTCTGGTTCAATTACCCTCGTTTTTTCTTTTAATATGTCTTCTGGTAGCCAACAAAAAATAAAATATCATGATTCTCTTTCTTACCTAAGTAGTGAAAGTCTTCTAAAATAATTTGGCATGCACTAACAGCGGAAATAAAACAGATATGTATTTGTATATTTGATTTATATGCCCACCCAATTCACAATGCAATTCTAAGTGACTCACTTTTTAGAAGCATACTAAACAAGAAACTAAAAACCAAACAAAGAACTATACATATCTGGAACAGGCAAACAAAAAATCAGAATAATACAATAATTGATGCCACAAACATGTAGTCCCTTCAAGATCCTCCATCCTAGACAGCACATCTCATGAGCTGACCCAATACTCAGAGGGAAAAATAGGTTTTCAGAAAGTCAGTACCTTCAAATCTCAAAGGGAATATTGTTCCAAGAAAGAACTGCATCAGAGAAGGCAAAGATCCTGGTCCCATTAGAAGACACCATTTCATAGATGGGACTTAAAACATGACTATGCTTGATTTCATGTAATAAGGACAGATAACAGGAAATCACCCATACATAAATCACAGTATAAAGGGATTTATATATTATAGCATACTGAATGGCATATATAAACCTTCAGGGAACCAGTGCACTTTGCAAAGTAATGGTACTACATGGACCCACCATGACTAAATGTGCCATTACATTCTGGCTGACTACAGCATCCAAATGGTTTTCAAGGCTAGCTTCATGTAGAAGATGTTGCAATAATCCAAATACAAAAGGATTAATTAGGACATGAGAAAATATGAGCTGGATCCCCTGCTCCAGGAAAAAGCACAATATCTTCAATTTGTTTTCAGTCCTAAACTGATTATTCATATCTATCTTGGATTATATTTTTTCTTCATTTTTTGTTCTGATATAAATTTAGGAATATCTATTATTAGTCTAATGGTTTCCAGGCTAGAAAGCTGGAAACTGTGAGCTCAAGTCCCACCTTAGCCATCACAGCCAGCTGGGTGACTTTAGGCCAGTTAATCTCTCTCAGCCAAACTCACTTTACAGGGTTGTTGTTGAGAGGAAAGAGGAGGACACTGAGTTGAATATATTATGGCTTTCCCCTTATATGATGTTTTACATGCAGGATCCTAAAGAATTAGAGCAGGATATAAGTATAAAATAAAATATATGAATGATCTAGAATCTGATTAATATATATTTTAATATATGGCACTTCTATAAATTTCTTTTAGAGTTAATTTTAATGAATTATTGAAACTAATTTTACAAGAATTTTATACCATAAAGAAATCCAATAATTTTAAATAATTGCTCAAGATTTAAGATTTAATCTCAAATTCTTTTTCCATATTTCCCATTTTAAGATTTTAAAGGAGCTTGCTGTGTATGACATATGAGGTTTATATATAATAGATTGCTCCTTATTTTAAAATTATTTATATGTATTAATGGAAGGAACACATCCAAAATACTTCAAACAATTCCTACTTTGTAAGATTTCTAGAAAACTAAAAACAATCCTAGATCAGCTGTATCACCCTGTCAGGGAAGAGAAATGCAACATTTTGTTGATTATCAGAGTACTGAGTTTTGTATATAATCAATGATATACACCAATCTTCAAACACAGTCAGCGTTACTAATATATAAAATCCTATGAACATAAGAAAAAATACATTTCTCTGTCAAATGAGGTTGGAATTTTTGACAAAAGCTTCTTCAAACAATTGGCAGAAATAGTCTTCCAGTAATAAATAAATTTGTCCAATAATAAAGATATAATAAATAAAATCCTTCAAGTTCCAATCTTTGAATTGATCACGTGTATCAATATGCTAAAGTCTGTGTAATCACACAATGAGAGAAGAATCAAATGACATCATAATGCAAATAAAATGAATCATCCAAAATATTTTATGCAAATAGCATACATTACCACAATTGATATAATTTGCAATTTAATAAACATTCAGGAACTGGGAGCAACTAGTTTGTTAAATTGACATTTTACTGAATGAAACAAAATGAATATGGACCTAACTAAAGCTATATCCACATATAATTTCTTCTGGTTCATCAAAAATAAACCCTAAACTTGGTCTCCAAAATCTCAAAATTTGTCTTATAGTTAGAAAAATTAGTTAAAAATGAAAATAAATCTGAAATTATGTAACACTTTTTAAAAACTGTTTCCAAACTATATCAAATGTTATGTAAGTGGGAGTCACCAAACTGTTTTTAAAAAAGCCGAGAAGTACAAGCTTTGCTGAAAAAGAAACAGTGTGATTTCTACAATGCAGGCTTTTTACTAATGATTCAGAATTCGTTGTAACTTGGGTTTAAAATACACAATTCCTATTGTTTAGTTCAAAAGTATAAATTGTACTCAGAAGTAAGATGGTTCTATGGGACTTACTTCCAGACACTTCACCATCATGTCCTTGGGTGATTTTAAAAATCTTAAGCAGGATCAAGGCCTGGTTAGCAGATGAATGAGATACCACTACCTTCAGTATGACTGAACATTTAGGAGAACAGCTTATACTGTCTATAACTATAAAATCAGCACAGTAAAAATGTCCGAGCAGTAACAACAGTGATTATCCCAAACACATTTGACCCAAGTTTGTTAGAACAATTACATTCCCTTTGTGTAAGATTTCTTGATTTGATGTTGATCAATAACACACAAAGAATGTGAAACTATAAAACTACAAAAATTACAGGAGAATATTCGTATCTCATCCAAACATATTCATACAAAGACTGAATATTTTTCTTTATTTTATAGTTTTTTAAAACAGAGTCATGAGATCATATTCACACTGAACAGGAACAGATAGAAAGCAAACCATGTTTAATAGTCTTATTTATAGAACTATCCAGAATAAAACTTTCCTCAGGGTTAACAACAAAATAAACATATTTTTTATTTCAATAAGTATATCCACTAAAATGTGGAAGATTTGTTTTCCTTCTGCTGGAAAACAATAAACATCAGACTCCTAGATTGCATATACTTCTAATTTCAGAAATTATCAGTTTTGTTTTAAAATTTCTAATTCCCACAATTTACATCTGAAAATACAATACTGAATCATAACTAGGAACCATCAATCCCAAATAGTTAAAAGAAGCAATCTTAGACTTTTCAAGAACTATTCCTTATTCATTAAGATTACTATTATAGCATTAACAAGTCCTATCCTTCTGCTGCATATTTTTATGATCCAACTATATTTACAGGAAGCTACCACACAGTTCTTAAAAGAAAAAAACTTGTAATCATCCTATAAAAAGTTAAAGGTAAAGATTTCCCCTGTATTACCATATATGCAGTATATATTCTGGTGCTCGAATGTAAGCATGCACATTTCTAGTAAACTCCAATGAAATAAATCAAGCCTTGCTACTTTATAAATAATTGATTAAGTTATCTGATGAACAAAAGGATATCCTGGCACCATTTTCATATAAAAAAATCAGATTAAACAAAATTAAACCCTTTGGCAAGAAAACAAAACATAACTGGGAACAAGCTAAGAAAAACTTAATAAAGTCCCTATGCTGGTAAGGAAAACTAATTTTTTCTTACGTAACAGTAATGATTCAGATGAACATAATGTAGAAAAAAAACACTACAGACTTCTGAACAAGACAGGAGCAGCTGCCTTCACAGCAGTTAAACATTTTAGGCGAAACTGTACTGGCTCATAGGACAAATCATTTGAAATCTGTATGTTAAAGTAAGAACCAGCTTATTTAGGAAATGTTAGTACCTAAAAAAGCTGAATAGATACAATATATTACGACAAACTGAAACAAGCTTTTGAAGCATTAAGAAGCTGCCAAAAAGACAAAAGAGAAAAAAGACAGATATAGATATTTAGATATAGTGTAAATGCAATGCTGAAAATTGCAAAACAAATTACTTGGACTTCAACCAACCAGACTTTTGAAAGAGGTATCAATTACTTCCAGTAGTTACTGCATATTGGTAAATCTACTAGGTCAAAAGGCCTGTGTTATCAAAATCTCTGCTGTTAAGGGAAGAAAAAGTTGCTGAGGAACTATTTTTTAGTCCACACAGTAATACCAAAATAGAAAAGTCAAATCTCTATTTTGGGAACTCCAGCATAATTCTAGAGGCATTTCTATACATCACTGCATGGAAGATGTATAAAAATAGTATAAAGCCTGCAACTGAAGGGAGAAATAGTACTGCCGAACTAAGATATATTTTTAGAAACCTACCTGAATATTTTAAATCATATCTTAAGATAACCTTGGATTGTAGATTCTGACTATAAAATTTAACTGCTCAGACAATCTGAAAAAGGCAGGATTCCTTTTTATAAGTGGTCCAATATAAATAAGAATTTTTAAATGTAAAATAATATTGTTATGGTGACCTTGAAAGTATAAGAGCAGAAAAGTTCTGATTGCCCCATAAATCAAAAGTCTCATCTAAAAGGCCATTTCTGAATATGGCTTTTGAAACTGGTTGATGGTATTAGTGGGCATTTTCCATCTTTGTAAAATGTATATACCATCCATCTCACTATCTGGGGTAAATCTAGGCTCTTACTCCTGTTGTGAAATGTTCTGTAGATTGAAGCCATGTTGGTAATGCCCTCGACTTCTGGGATAACAAATGCACTGAAAACGATTTACAGTGGAACTTCGCAAGATGAGACAAATCCATTCCAGAAGAACATTCTTAGTGTGAAATGCTCTTAAAGCAAAACGAGGTTTCCCAAAGGAACAATGGAAAGTCGGATGATCTGTTCCATGCCCCCAAAAATATTCATCAAAAAATCATTTTCACCGGAATTTTATGTAGAAATGATTGTCCCTAACATCTGAAACAAGTTACAATGATTAACAGCAATATGAGGAAGAAATAGAGCAAACTAACCAGCACTTACAGATGCTTCAAGGCAGGCTCTGGCCTCGGCTGCTGCTAGGCCAGCTGCTTCTGGCGCCCCCTGCTGGCTGGGAGGATCCGCTGCCGCCGCCGCTCAAGGCAAAAGGGCCTTTTCCCTTTTCCCTCAGCAACGTCTCGCAGTACAGAACACAGACAGTAATGGAGTAAACTGCACGTGGCAGCATCGGCAGAACTCTTGCGCAGTTGCCTGAATGGGAAATAGAGCGCGCTGACTGATGACACGTAAGTTATCGCACAAAGTTTGCTTGTCTTGTGAGTTGCTGTTCGTCAAGCAGAATAAGGTTTATTAAAAATTTTTGCTCATCTTGGGAAAATCTCTCCTTGCGAGGTGCTCGTCTTGCAAGGTGTAACTTATAACAGATCTTACCTCGTTATAACACAAAACTTACTGGAGAAGTTTTGTCTTGCCTTTAATTCCCAGAAAACAAATGGCATAGAAAAAAGAAAGAAAACTTGCTCTCTCTCACCTGAAAACACTAACTGGACTTCACCAAAGAGAAAGGAGAGCTATCAGAACTTCCCTTACTAACCCCATAGGCTCTCCAGAATGATAACAAAATGAATTTTACCAAAAGTCACTGACTGATTAAGAAGAACTAGGATGGTTGCACCATACCCAATTCTGACTCTACCAAGGGTCCTGAGTACAACCAGTGATGTTTCAGTGCTATTTTTTGGCCTGAAACCTCACAGAAAAGTTTAGACAATCCAAGGCACACACCCCAACAAAGTGAATTGCACATCACATCATCCCAGATCTTTTGCCAGCAAAAGATATGGATTCAGTATATTTTTCCCAGGCCATGTGCAAGTCAAGGAAGGCCTGCGGAGGTAGAAGAAGGCCTGATGCAGGCCAGTTATGAATTAAGGGACATCAGAGAGGTCTTGGGAAGACCAGAGCCATCAGCATGTAAGTCAAGGGAGACTGGGGAGAGCTGGCAAAGACTGCAGGTGGGAACTACATCTTGCAACTTACATTGCCAAATTCCCCATTGACTTTACTTGTGGGAACCTGGAAGAGAAAGTGGCAAATGGTGTTTATGATTGAATTTCCCTGAAAAATCATGACCATAAGCCAGGCACCTGAGCAGTACAATTGCAATCACATGATTGATGGGAGTTGTGGAAAATGGAAGGCTGTACTTTTTATTATTTTGACCTCCAGGTTGCAATGTCTACATATACAGTGATGCAATGACACTACTATACATGAAAAATTTTGTTTAAGGAGGCATTAGTTATTTAAGAGGTTTAAATTGATAATCATTGTAATGTTGAAATTCAGCATTCCTGAGGCCTCTAGAGGACATGCCAGTTTCCCATCCTTCGATTACATTATCCATAGGTGGATGTCAGCAAGTAAGTCACAATCACAGTCCATGTTTGTAATTGGCATTACAAACTTTGTTAAATCCAAAACATAAATTTCCTCATCATTCTTCTACATGTTCACATTCCTATAATAATCCAGGTCTCAAAATAATATCTGAAACAGAAACACGGATATGAACTCAAATTTTACTACAATTCAAGAACCATGAATTACCTTGGCCCTAAGAAGAAGTTTCCTACCGAGGTGACAGAATTTAAAACATATAAAATTTATACGGAATTGTGGTTATTACTGTCCAAGGCATCAACCAATTTTATCATAGTAATAATCTACAAATACTTTACTATATTTATATTTAAGTGTACTATAAGGCTTCATTACATATCCAAAATTAAATGTTTTTAAAAGCGAGGAAAAATAAACAGGAAAAATGGGAGAGGTTATATCCTGGCCATTGTGACAAGCAAGGACCTGCGCTCAAAGTTTCTTCCTCTGTCCAAATTATATTAATTACACACTATTATAAAATTGGAGGAGTTCTCTGTGACTCCCTTTTCAGGGTCCAATAATGTCCTTGTGACCATTAGATCCTCTGCTCCCTGCTGCAGGGAGGCAGGACTAATTAGATTGGTCCCCCCTCCAATGACTGATGGACCCACAAGAGTTCCAAAAGTTGCTGGCAGTTGTTCCTTAAACTCTGCTGCATTATCTGACAAAGGCCTTAGTAGCCACTTGGAATAAGAGAGCAGTTATGGCCTTGAATCAGATCACACTCATGTAACCTCTCCCTCTCCATGGATCCTGTTGCTCGCTGAGGTTCACAAAGAAGCTGAGGGAAATGAAATGGGAGAAGAAACATCTAGAGTGCTGCTGGCGGTCAACAAAGGATGAACTCAACTGAATATGGGTAAGAGCCACTACTAAGGCCTAACTTTGTGGTAAGGGCAGCAAAGCAACAATACTCCCCCCCCTTGCATCTGCAGATCGCCATCCAACAGCCTTGTTTCAGGTAACCTGATCCCTTTGGGCTAAGGAGAACCTGGAGATTCATTTGCAAGGCTGAGCAGTAGAATTTTCAGAGCATCTGTCAAACAGAATCTGATGAACCATTCCTAGTTAGATGCCAACTTTGGTACAAGTCCAGTGGAGTTATCTGAGCATAGTCTTGCCCTGTTATCTGGAAACAATTTAAAATTACTGGGCAATAGGGAGCAGACATGGTCCTTATGATAGTGAACTCAGTCCCCTGGTCCTGAAATCTAAGGCTGCATGGGAGAGGATATGTGACTGGTATCTAATCATTCCCCCCAGTGAGGCACCACCTTGTTGTGGTTGGGGGGCTTGTGTGCTCTAATGAAGATGAGAGCTCTGCCAGA
>JANHZU010004522.1:60775-71425 GCA_032468055.1 Acrochordus granulatus
AGTGGTTTTCCCTACTTTCTTTAATTTCAGCCTAAATTTGGCAATAAGAAGCTCATGATCTGAGCCACAGTCAGCTCTAGGTCTTGTAACCATAGAGGAATGCCAATTGGACAGTAACTAAAAATGTTGTTGACTGATCCATTCTAAGCCTCCTTCCTTGTTTCTTCCCAGTCATTTAATTCAAAACAGAGATATTTTAAGAGTCTGTGAAGAATAGGAAAATTTGTTTTCTATAACTTATTTAAAAATGGGGGGTATTTATGTTGTAATGAAATTGATGTCACTATGAACTGAACAGTCTGAATATCATGTGCTCCTGCATAGGTTGCATAATAACTTACTGAAATTCAGAGATTTGACAATTATATCTCAACACCTTGGCTTTTATTAAGGAGCTAATGTTGTGTCTTTTTGTCTGTGTGTGGCCCAGCTGTTTGTCTAATTTTCTAGGATTCATTGTTTTGTTATGCCTGTTTGACATATGTTTTTCCAAAGATGGATAGATAATGATATAAATATTTGCTAGCAGAGTAAGTAACCTTACTTGCACTTTCAATTAGGTCTAAAAGTCTTCCTTATCTTAATGAGAAAGATCTATCTGCTCAAGAATACCTTCTGTAAACAATATTTTGAAATGTTGGTTGCTATGGAAACTGTGTTCTGCAGTTTTTTTTTAAATGCTCATCTTTCTTTTATTTCTCAAGAGCTCTTCATGTGAATGTGTTAAATGAATTTATCACTTAAAACATGTTTGTTTTCTTATACTTTCTCACCATATTAATCATGTGTTTGATACAATGGTATTGTTTCAAATGACAACATGTCTCTGGAAAAATAGTAGCCACATTTCTGAAAGAATATGGTGAAGAAACTGCTCATCTATTAGATTTTGGATTTTTTTGGAAGGTCTGCCATTTTGCTAAAAGCTTGGTTTCCTATGCTGACATTGAATATAACACATCTCAACAGCATTTCTAAATATATTTATGAAATCAAAAGACGCTTGCTCCTTGGGAGAAAAGCTATGGAAAACCTAGACAGCATATTAAGAAGCAGAGACATCACCTTGCCGACAAAGGTCTGCATGGTCAAGGCTATGGTTTTCCCCATAGTAATGCATGGCTGTGAGACCATAAGGAAGGCTGAGCATCGAAGAATTGATGCCTTTGAATTGTGGTGCTGGAGAAGACTACTGAGGGTCCGTTGGATGGCAAGGAGATCAAACCAGTCAATCCTACAAGAAATCAACCCCGATTGCTCACTGGAAGGATCGATGTTGAAGCTGAAGCTCAAATACTTTGGTCACCTAATGTGAAAGGGAACTCATTGGAAAAGACCGTGATGCTGGGAAAGATTGAAGGCAAAAGGAAAAGGGGATGGCAGAGGATAAGATGGTTAGACAGAATAGTCATTATCATGGACATGGGTTTTGGTGGACTCTGGGAATAGTGCAGGACAAGGGCCCTGGTAGGCTGTAGTCCATGGGGTTGCAAAGAGTTGGACATGTTTAAATGACTGAAGAACAACAACAAAGGGAAGGAAAGCTTAAAACATTTTCCTTGCAGTGTTTGAGCTTTGGATGCTAAGAATCATTTCTTGTTCATGTTACGTGCTTGCTGCTAAAAGGGCTATTGCTCATTATCTGCCTACTCATATTCCTCCTTAAAGAAAAAAAGAGGCTTTTGCTCAGTATACTCTACTTCTCAGAAAAGTTCAGAAACTATGAAAATCAGGTGCTAGCCCTAATTTCAAATGAAGCTCTAATTAGTTGGTTACTTAAATAAACTAAAATTATTTTTTTCTTCCATTCAGTCATGTCTGCTTGGAAAAGTCCTTGCAGTTCAACATTTTTCAGAAATGATTTGCCGTTGCTCTCTTCCTAAAGATGACTGGCTTTGTGCCTAAGATGGAACTATAACTCATGGTCTCCTAGTTTGTAGCCCAATGCCTTAACTACTACACCAAACTGGCTATTATAGATTCTTCATACATGGAAGAAGGAGGAGAAGGTGGGAGGGAGAAGTTCTCAGGTGGGTCTGAATTGATATGGAAATTCTGATGGCATATGGATATCTGCACAATGATTTGCATCATAAAATTCCTCCCATCTCCCCACAAATTTTGTAGAACATATATTGTTCTAAATTTACATTACATGTAGATTTGCAGTGATGGTTATTTTTTAAAGAATTAAAATTGCATATAAAAGATATTACAGTAAAACAAAGCAAATAAAAGAAATGTATAAATTTCAGGAAAAAGCAATTTAAAATAATATCCTTATTTCTGGGAAAATATCTTTTAGCAACACCAAAATCCATAGAACAGGGGTTTTTGAACCAAGATATTCAATTTCAAGGGATATTGCCAGAACAGAATTGAGCCAAGAGTCAATTATTTAGAAGAAGAAGAGTTAGGAAAACTGTTTTTTAGGAGACAAGAAAGATTTCAGCTCTAAACGTTTGCTGGAATCCTTATTGAAACCCACCAATCAGCTGTGCTAATAAATCAACCTAATAAAGCTTTTTTAATTTATTTGGAAGAGACTATAAAATTTGGAAGGAAAGAAATTTGGGGTGTTGGAAGAGGGATGAAAGCTTAATGGAAGGTTTTTATCCCAGCTGTTTCTGAGGAAATCCAATGTTATTCAGATCCAAGATTCAAGGGAAATATTACTTAAATGCATATATACCCTGGACTGCTCAAATCCTATATGCATCCCATTTTTTAATCTTGCGGGTAAAAATCTAAGGAAGAAATATAATGACAAATAGTACACTTGGTTATATTGAAAAAAAGAAAAGCCTTTTGAGCAAAATAAATCAAGAATGTCTATGAAAACTGAGGAAGAACCCTGGAAGCTTGAGAGCATTTCTCATCTATCTTTTGGTTAATTTTTCTTTTTGGTATATTTCTTCTGTCTAGCTGAGATTGCATTGGAGCTTTCTTTTATTTTTTTTTCTCCCATGGCAATAAATTCAATTTTTCTTTCTCGGCCCAAATATATATATATATACAACAAAAATATTCTCACCAAATCCTGAATATTTAGCTCATGTAGTTTCCAAATCCAGTTGACTGCATTTGTCTAGAAAAAAATTAATGCTTGAATGATGGGTTAGTATTAATCTCTATCCCTCATAAAGTAAGAATTGCTTGGAATTTAAGAACATGAAAGAATCTGGGTAGGAAATTCAAAAGCAGGCTCACATGTGATAGGGTCAGAAATGAAAAATATGCTTTCTATTATATATTGGAATCATGTGCTCTTTTTTTTCCTTCAATCTATTTACTTATTTTATTTTTATTGTTGTTCAGTTGCTAAGTCCTGTCTGACTCTTCATGACCCCATGGACTGCCGCATGCCAGGCCTCAACTACTTCTTGCAATTTGCTCATATTCATGTTCATTGCATTGATGATGCTATCTAGCCATCTCATCTTTTGCCATCCCCTTCTCCTTTTGCCTTCAGTCTTTCCCAACATCAGGGTTTTTTCCAGTGAGTCCTCTCTTTGCTTTAGTGGCAAAATATTAGAGTTTCAGCTTCAGTATCTGTCCTTCCAACAGTCAGGGTTGATTTTCTGTCTGGTAAGCTTCAAATTCAATATTGTTTCTATTTTTTTCTATGAATTTTTTACACTGAGAATTTGTTTAACCTTAATAACAAGAAAATTAAACAAAATAAAAGATCTTCTGTCTAGAGTCCTATAAAAAAAATAGGGCCTTTTGCATATTGTATTCTCACAACTCATTCAGATATAATTCTATAAATTGGCCTATTCTCTTAATGCCTCGCTTTGAAACCTGATAGTATCCAAAAAAGTCAAGTTAAGGCATAAATTCTGATTAAGGAAGACAAGAATGGATCAGGCAAACATGCTTAGTCAAGATGTACGCATTAATTTAAATATAAACCATGGTTATTATGCAGCTTCAAATTGACCATGCAGTTAGCATTAGGAAAATGTTGTCTCAGCATTAATAATGTTGTCTTAACCAGTAGACTGGTGACAAAGCTGTGGTTAAGATCCTCCCCACTACAAGTTCTGAGCCTTATCAGAGCATTACATTAAGCACTATAAAGTTTCACATTCAGGGATCAAGATACATGTTGCCTGTTATAGAGATGCCACCTCAACCAAATGGGTAAAGTTTGTAAGCTGAAGCTCTCTTTAGGCATTCTGATATGGAATAAAAAGGGTTCTAAAATCAGACTAAAGATAACCTGCTAAAACAATCCAGGGATCTATAAAGAAGTCTTTTTTTCAGCTTGTGCTATGAAACTAGAGACAGATAATGAGGCACTTCATTGAGGTTCTCTGGAAACTTCCAAACTTGGAACTTTATTGGTTAAATATAACCTATGATGAACCTGAAAGGTTCATGGTTTCCTCTTCAAATATAACTAAAGCAATAACATTGCAACTTTGAATGAACCTGCACTATTTGGGAGCTGCTTTTCTCTAGTGATTTGATCTAAAGATCAAGATTTTTTTCAGCCTTTCTCCACTATGCTCATCCTGCATAACTGTAAAGGAAGCCATGCATTTAAAAACACTGGAAGGACAGCCTCCTTGCAATGCAAAGCAACCTAAACACTAAAAATGTTCTCTGTTAAAGCAAGAGGGAATCGCGTAATTCCCTTTCCATAGCAATCTGTCATGTCCATAGGCATACTGGTTGATTAATTTTGAGAAATACCCTTTTTCATTTCTTTTCTTCCATATATTGACCCTGGAGTGATCTCTGAGAACTGCATCAGTCAACATTATAGAGATCCTTGGCTTATGCAAAGTATGATTGTAAAATTGGTTGTCCACATTTCAATAATCAAAATAACCATAGCTATTCCTTAACAACCATAAAAGGCAGAATATGGGCCATAGAGCCCAACTCCTATACAGTGTTTCTCAATCTTGATAACTTTAAGATTGGTGGACTTCAACTCCCAGAATTTCTAGCCAGCATGGCTGGCTAGGGAATTCTGGGCATTGAAGTCCATCCAGCTTAAAGTTGCTAAGGTTGAGAAACACAGCACTAATGTGTTTTGAAATCTATAAATTTGTGGTGGGGGAAGGGAATGGTTATAAATTTCATGGCATCTGGTTTATTTGCATATTTATTACTGAACAAATAAATGCATTTTCTCAATGATAAAATAAATCATTTTATGCAAGGAATAACTTATGTCTTCAAAATTCCAGGCATGCAAAGGGAGTTTTGCACTTTAACTCACAGTAAAAAAAATCCCCTAAACATACATGTTTCTTCTGAATGACATTGGAGAAGGATAATATCAAAGGGGGATAATAGTTCTGCATTCAATCTTGAGCAAGATAAACAGAAAAACAAAACATGCATGTAACAGAAAACACCTTTAGAATAGGATACTTTTGATCTCATATACACAGTACATGCCCTGAAGCACACATTCTTTGCTGGTACCTGCAAAGATATATTATTCTATTTTACGGCTTATATAAATGTGTTGTTTCCTCCGTGAAATTGGCAGAAAACTACTGATTCTCAACTATTGTGAAATGAATTTCACAGCATGTCAGAAGGGGGTCTCACACAACAAAAAGGGGATATCCATGACCATGTGCAGCTGTAGAAATGTCACTGATATGTAAGTGCCAGCTTATAATGAAGTGTGCTGACATCTATTATTTTTCTAGAATAGTTTGCAAAAATAGTACTGATTTGCAAAAATTCTATCATGATAGTATACATTGATGAATGATGCATATTATGAAAAGCTGCTCAAGGAAATCGATATTCAGGACAGTTATGTACAAAAACTATAAATTACAAAATTAAATTCAAAAATTAAAGCATCTTTGAGTTATAGACAATGGGTATATTGAGGAACCACATGTGACTAAAATACCTAAAACTACTGTATGACCTTGATATGAAACAGAGTTACAGTGACTTTCCTATCCTTAAATACTGGTTATTTAAGCACAATATTTTTTTTTCTTTTCAGAGAGAGGCAATTTATCATATTTGGCAGAACAACTGAATCTGTATTTTTAAAAACTTCCATTAAGGTGTGGTCCTTAAATATGTTTCTGTTGCACTGAAACCATTGATAGGTATTTATCATAACTTGCATCCAGATACCAGAGTATACATTTTATGTAACACTTTTACGACGGATGATTTTAGCAGTCTCAGTTTGGAGTTCATTACAAAGAAGGAAAATATGTTGTTTTTAGAAATAATATATCATCCTTACCTTTGTTTCTACAGAACACAGACAAGTGATTCCCATTTGACAAGAAATAGGAAGAGCAATGACCTGGAAGTCAAGAAAGGAATATAAATAATGACTGGGAAGAAAATTGCATTTCAGTATATTTGTTGCATGTTGATAAATTCAGTGGTTGCATATGACAAGCTGGCAGATTACTTTCACTGTGACTCCAGTAAACTCTTAGTTCAAGAACTTAGGTCTGAGAAAGAAAATGTACTGTAAAACTCCTTAAGAATGATGGTTCCATCAGTATTTTCATTGACACTAATCACTTGTTGACCTTGGAGGGGAGCCTTGCTATCTTGTATTGTCTTGCGACTTCCTTGAGCTGGGGAAGAGGGAGCTAACAAAGAAATCAAGAGGATGCACTCATGGCACTTTCTCACAATTATCTTGAAACCTGACATTGGCAAGGGACATTGCAGCAGTCATCAACCCAGAGTCAATTAGATGACATAAAAATAAAATCATATTCCACTGGGTTGCATGGTTCTTCAGACTGAGCAGTTTTTTGCTACGTAATAGACCAAGCTTATCTTGACTTTCTAGGACACATGAGTATCACATTTTCTTAGTCAAGATTCTGTATATGGAACTTGTTGAATGGAATAGAGTGCATCTAGCTGGGACCATTTGGAAAGACATATCCTGAGTAAAAATTATATGTATTTGTTTGTATCCCTTGCACTTAATAACTGAATTCCCTTCCTCCAGTACATTTTCTCTCACTTCAGAATTTTTGTTTTATGTCACTTCCAGAATATTGGCAGAAGTTGGAAAACAACTAGAATTGCCAAAGAAGCTTAAGGAATAATAAACGCTGTGTGAGCAAAAATTTTTGGACTCCTCTGAGCACCTGTTATACCAATCCATGATTTCTGATATTTAGCTGACACCCAACTTTCACCCTGTCCACTTGCATGATAGAGTTGGGATACGGCATGTGACCTCCAATCTGCAGCCCTTGAATTCTCTTCAGGATAAGACTGCTCCAGTCCAGCTACAAAAAGCCATTATTATTTTTTGAGGGGCAAAATTGTATTTTAGGGGATGGGGGATTCATGGGAGGCAGCATTTTTAACAACTTATTTGATTTTTTTCAAGTTATCCTGGCTTCTTATCAATGAAGTTCAGGACTTCCAAGTGATACCTGATGTTCTCCTTGAAAATGGTGGATATGTGGACAAGATCATATCATGGAAACTGATTGCATTTCCTCTGTCATGTTAGCTTAACTTGGAACTTGAAGATGAGCAGCTCATGATTTATTTCATGGTCAGGTCCTGCCTGTATCATTGCTGTTATAACTGAGGTGTTCCATTTCCTTCTATCAATAATACAATAATTTTGATTTCTGTTTACTCTGTCTTGTGATTTCCATGTATATAGATGTTATTTTGGTTGTCTGAACACTGTGTTAGCAATGAAAAGACCATTGGATTGGCAAAACTGGAAAGTCATTATCCTCTTTCATTTCATTATCCATTATTTTACTCCATGCCATCCAATTACACTTTCCTCAGTATTTCCATTTGTGGCATTTTGGGGTCGAACTGCAATCTTCTTTGCATGTTCTGTTGATTTTAAATTATTGAACATAATATTTATCAACTTTCTCTTTTCTGAATCTGTGGTAGGAGCATATATTTGGATAATTATAATATTAAATGGTTATCTGCAAAGTCTAACTGATATGATTCAATTCATGGTTGCTCTGTAGTCACATACTGTTCTTGTTTAGTTGTGGACCATAAATACATTTTCATTGACCATTCTTGCTATATCTTCCCTCACCATTAATGCAACACTCTTTCTTCTTTGTTTTTCATGTCCTGAGTAGTAAATAGTACAATCAGATGAAATAGCAAGATTGGATTGAGTGAATTCTTAATTCACTGTTGCCTAAGATGACAACATGTAGTCAATTCATTTTATCTTTTATCATTTTGAGCTTTCTTTGTTAATATTTTTTATGTTCCATGTTCCACCATAATTCTGTTTTTGCAGCTTTAGATTTTCCTTTCCTGCATGGCAACATCAGCAACTAGAGGTCTCAAAGGCTAGTTACTTGAATAACATTTTTATTTATTTATTTATTATATTTCTACGCTGCCGAAATCCGGAGACTCTCGGAGGCTAACAAAAACAAGCATTAAAACATACATTAAAAACAATTAAAATAAAATAAAAAACCTGACAGACTAGAGAGGTGGGCTAAAAAATATTACATATATATATAAAAATAGGTGAAAAATGACTATGGCCCTTAGGGGTAAAAGTATGGGTTCACATTAGAGTTCCTTAGATCATGGTTAAATTAAATACAATGGTGATTTTTTTTAAATCTTAGCAACCATTCAGTTGATGCAACAGTGGGAAGTGGACTAGTGGAGGGAAAGAAATTCAGCATTGAGCTAATATTTATGTTATTAGAATAGAATGCCAGTTGCCAATAGAAGTAGAATGTTTCTACTGGCAATTGAGAGACATTAAGGCTGAAGTTAGGTCTTCTAGAGGACCATGTGATATAAAAAATCAGTATAGTCACTCCAAGCTTCTGCAGAAGTGAGCTGTAGTTTGTGTGAAAGCTTCCACTGTGAAGTCTGAAAAGATGTTACAGATTTCTACTTTTTAGCAACAGGAAAGCTTAGGCCTCCTTGAGTTTTATGGTTATACTTAACATAATGGACAGTTCAGAATGATAATTTAGGATTAATGTTGGTTTTTGTTTGAGGCGATAGTGAAATTTATGTGGTCAAGAAATGGTGATGGAAAATGCTACTAATGTGAGTGTGAAATTAGAGTTAGGGTTAGAGTTTGTCTTCTGAAGCAAGGGTTTATAGGGTGAACCTAGATCATATTACAGTGAACTCATATATAAGAATATATATCAGTTTATATAAGAAAATTTTTTTGCAACTGGGTAGATTATGTGCCATCAAGTCATTGTCAACTCTTAGAAACTACTTATAGTAGATAGATTTTCCTCATGTTAATGCAACTGTTCAAAGAGAGTTTTTGGTTGGACTAAGGAAAATATTTTTACCATTTTTAGGGTAAAATTAGGGTTATGTTTGTGCTATACTGATTTCTATTTTGAAATTTTTTTTTCCTATATCATCAGGAATTCCACCAGGGTCAACTTTGATTTTTTTTTGTTCTGGTCTTAACTTATCATTTAGCACATAGTGTAAGAATTAGGCTTATAGAAAATGTTAGTTTTGCAATAAGAGTAAAGGAATATTTAGGGTTAAGGCTATACTTAAAAACATTATTAAATGATCTTTAACAGTCATGGCAATCTTAAAGTTAGATAATCAGATAACCTTGTGTTATCTGAATTATCTAACTTTAAGGTTATAAAATAACCTTATTTTATAACTTAGACTGGATCCTGGGATAAGCTTTAGGAGAAATAGAAATGTCAGTTTTCTCATGATTTTTGATTATGCTATCACATCCGTTTTGAATGTTTTCTGATAACTTATGTCTGTTTCATAAAACAATTGGAAAGCAGAAAACTTTATTTTTAATGTCTTCTTAACTTACAGTTCTTTGACTCCCAAGCTCTGTCAGCAAAGAAATTTACCTCTCATTCTTTATTCTTCTTTGAGTGAATTATATCAAAATGGACCTGCAGCCAGGCAGCTGAGTCAGCATTTCTTGTCTCTGAGGAACTTCAAAGAGCTATATTAACTGCTGATTTTTCTGAAAATTCAGAGATCCAAAAACAGCATCTAATTGTCTAGTGATTATAACCTTAAAATTGTTCAAGATCCAAAGCAATTATAAAATTCACTAGATGCTTTTAAAATGTTGGTGGCTTCACAGCTTTTCTACTTAGATAAGAATCTGCTGGATCTCAGAGGCACAGTCACAATGTCCTTCTTGAGAAAATAATCAATGACCTCAAACTGGCCAATAAAAAACAAAAAGATTTGATGGGATGATGAAAAGGAATAAAAATAAAAGAGGAACTGATGAATGTACAGGGTCTATTAGATAGAATTAAATTACATACTTTTCTATTTCCTATAATGCTTGATTAGATCAGTCTTTGATGCATTATACATATAATGATACAGATATGGTGAATCAATTCCCCCCCAGTTCTATACTTGACTTTATAATATTAATTCAGTTGTGTCAAAGGTATAAAATGAAGTGGGTTTTTTTTTTTGAATAAATACATCTTCCAAAAGTTAAGTGATATCATGTAAGTTGGTATTTTTTGGTAAAAGATGTAATGGATCAATAATATTAAGTAAGGCTCTAAACCTGACTAATATAAGATTATTCATTGCGTTTTGTTTTGCTCTGTTTGTTGCTGAAAATTAACAAGGACTTGTAGGACTACAAAAAGGTTTTCCCTTTGGGAAGTATTTATTAGT
>JANHZU010004524.1:4015-14281 GCA_032468055.1 Acrochordus granulatus
CCTCTGACAGAGCTCTCATCTTCATTAGAGCACACAAGCCCCCCAACCACAGCAAGGTGGTGCCTCACTGGGGGGATCAGATTGATACATAGAAATGAAGGATATAATCCTTAAATACATGGAGAATCCAGGCTGCAAAATGTGTTACTAAGTTGATGGAGAAAATGTGTTTTTTTTACTTCCTGTCAGTGAATAAATTATTCTTCAGTCCTCCAGGTGAAAGAAAAACACTGATCATTTCTATAATGAGTGTCAAATTTGCTGTGTCCCAACAGTATAATCCAGACATCACTAACAGCCTGCACATTCATGTATATACATGCAAATACATAGCATCCCTCAATGGTCCATGCACTATACAAACCCCCCTTTGTGCTTATTACTTAATATAATGACATTGTTTGCTAATACACAAAAACAATTCAGTGCTTTGGTAATATATCAAATTCACCCAACCAATTTAAATTTCAAGTAAATTCCACTTGGGAAGTATAAACTTATATTAGGACATTTTAGATACTGTAACCTTCTAAAAATTCTTATAGCTTATTTTTGAAAACCTTACAGATTTCTAGTTTAAGTAAAATTCTTTGCACTTACTTCAAGATAGTGAATAATTTTGCTACCTAATAAAAACATTGGTTGATTTTGTATATTGGTATTTTTCTTATGGACCAACATCATTTCTTTTGACTTTTTTTTCCTTGGCAATTTCAAATAACCAGGTTAAGTGCTGTTAAATGCTTTTAAATTCTCATTCATCCTGGTATAGATGTTTGGAGGCTTAAATCATGGCATCTGGATTTATTTCTTGCTTGAGCAGAAAGCTTTCACCACCAATCAGGCAGCTTCATCAGTCTGTGGGAGGGGAGAGTCATTGTGATGGAAAAAAACTAATTCACCACAATTTCTTCATCTTGACAAATGCTTTTATATGCTTTTAAATTCTTGTTCATTCAGGAATAGTTGTCTGGAGGCAGTCACCTAGTTACCTGGATTGGTGGTGAAAGCTCTATGCTCAACCAAGAAATAAGTTCAGATGCCATGATTTAAGCCTCCATTAAGCCTCCATTAAGCCTCCATTAAGCCTCCATTAAGCCTCCATTCCTGGATGAACAACAATTTAAAAGCATTTAATAGTATTTGCCAAGATGAAGAAATTGTGGTGAATCAGTTTTTTACATTGCAATGACTCCCCTCTCTCATAGACTGAGGAAGCTGCCTGGATTGGTGATGAAAGCTCTTGGCTCAAGCAAGAAAGAAGTACAGAAGCCATGATTAAGCCTCCAGATAATGAGGTAAGATTTGTTCCTTATTAGATCATATGTAGTAGTCCTTTCAATATTTCAAGAAATGGCAAATCTGACAATTAACTGTATAATAGGTCTATGTGAGTTCACTTGGCTTGATTGGTGTGAGTTCTCATGCCACAGAAGTCACATGTTTCTCCTTATCAAGGAAAAGAGATGACACAATTTTCTTCAATAAAATTTTGCATTATCATAAACCTCAACATCAGTTCCAGTAGGCTAAGGCTTCAGGTACCTAACTAGCAGGGATTTAAAAGAATACTGCACATGTGTAATTAGACATTATTGGGGGGAACCAGATTTTAATTGCCTTCTGTTTATAATGTTGCTTTAACTCATTTGTAAAAAAACACAACCTTTCAGCAGTCTCTGATGTGTTATTGTTGTGTCCAAAGGCAAATCTTTCTCTAAATCTTTATTGCTCACCTTATCATTCTATTTAGCTTATTATGTAAGAACATTTCTGTGTATCCTGTTTGCTGCCCCTTTTTGAGAAATGTATATATTTTCTTACCATCCCTTCTTTTTTCATATGGAATTGATAAAGTCTCCTGGATAGGGGGTGAAACATTTTCCGATTACATCTAATAATAAAAATCAATTTGCCTTTTTAAGAAAGTTTTCAGTTTTTCCAATTTTGCTACAAATTAAAAGTTCCTGTTCTAATTATGGAACTTCCAGAGGAGCATCAGAGCTGCTGTAGTGAAGAAATATAACCATTTAATGATGCTTTGCAGTCAGTTTTCATTGAAACCCATGCCCCCTTGAAGACATGTATAGCTGTAGCATGTATGGCTAATTTCCACAATGCGTCAGTAAAGCTGCTTTATACCAGATTGTAATATAACACTTTGATCTCTGTTAATCCTAAATTTTTCATTTTGTAAACCTGACAATGAAGTGGGAACAAGATGGAAAGCATAGCTTTTAAAACCAGTCCGCATCAAATTTAAGTTTGGACTTGAATCAAAATTACATTACAGTTCACATTGCAGTTTCATCACATCAGTATACTAGTTTAATAATACACTGTGTACCCTAGAGTTTATTGTTATACTTAATTTAATTCACATAAACAAATTTAATTCATATAAATGATGGGGCTGCCTCATTTCAGTCATCTTAATGCCTATTTAATAAATAAGTAAAATGTTCACTAATATTATTCAATGATGCTATATCCTGTATCATTCTCTGTGTACAAGCTTACTCAGTTAGGCAATTATTGCATCTCTTAACTGTCCTCTGCCTTGTTTACTTTCTGACATTGAAAGTCAATTAGTTTCTGGCATAATTTGGAAATGTTATAAAAGCAATAAATATTGCAGGTGGTAGTCTATGTAGCGCTGTGCATAAGCATGAAATGCAGTGAACATACAAATTTATAAGGCATAAAACTTGCACAGAAGGTTTGAATGAGACTAACCAAGTAATGTTACTGCTATTAGGCAAATTGTTGCTGTATAAAACCACAGTATTTCATTTTCCAAAAGGGACAATACCAATACATTATCTCCATCACAATAAGTACTTTTATGGTACTAAACAACTGGTTTCCATAGTGAGGGGTTTTGTATTTTAAAAACAGTAGCAAATTTCTCTTATTTACTTTGTCTTATTTGATTGTTTTAGATAGATAGATAGATAGATGATAGATAGATAGATAGATAGATATAGATAGGTGTATTTCTCCTTCTTTCTTTTTCTTTTTCATTTTTCTTTTTCATTTTTTTGTACAGTAATAAACTTCTAGCCCAATGTATGTGATAAAAATAACAGGCTCACTCCTTATGTAGTCATTTACTCTGAGGTCCCTGATGAAAGAAATTCAGTTGTGATGAAGTAAAAATGCTGAAATAGCAACAAACAGAGAAAGAGCATATATTGAACCATTTGAGGCATGTTTGATGAGCAAATGGAGATCTGAAACCTTTAAATAATGACCTTTAATTTATAACTATCATGGACTGCAACTTGTAATTCAAGCAGTATACAATAGTACATAGAATGAGGAGAAAGAAAGCCATGATTCCTCCTGAATGTTCTTTTCATATTTTTTTAAATATTTATTTATCACATTTCTATGATGCCAATCTCCAAAGACTCTTGGCGGCTTACAAAGATTAAATATTGTACATTGTTTTATTTATATGTATTTATTATAAATATGATTTTAATAAATTTGATAAAGTAAACAAGCAAGAAAAAAGTAGAAAAGAATCAGATAAAAAGCAAGATAAAAATGTGAAGAAAAGAAGAAAGAAAAAAGTAAAGAAAAAACAAGAATGGCTCCTGACTTTCTTTGATACATGAATAGATAAAAAATACATCCATATCTTAATAATAGCCTACATTACTTCAATAACCTCATATCTTTATAATCATCAAATCCAAAATGAATATTTCATTTCTCTCAGTTTCTTGCAAAAAGTGGCTTCCAAGTAGAAATAAAATTGGTCAAAGTATTTTCTTTAATCAAAGATGTCAGTTTTGCCATGTCTATATATTCCATCAGTTTAACATCCATCTTTCCAATGCAGGCATCTGTATTTGCAAGGAGAGACTGTACGGAGGGCAAATGGATTGATTTCAAGCTTCTTCCTTGGATCTGGAGAAAATCCAAGATCCAGCACTAGGTTGCTGGAGGCAAAACAAGCTTCAATACCATCTCCCTTCAGAGATGATTAAATGCCATTTTCCCCATCAGAAGACAGAACATTTTCATATTTCTTTCTTTTGCAGAACACATGGTTGCCTTCCAGTTTAATGGAATATATGAAAATTTGGACTGCAAACTTTAGAGGAATCTGGATCCTGCTAAATTTCAATGCCCAAACATAAGAAATATCTAATTAGAGTTTCTTTCTCCTAAAAAAATATTTTTAAATAGAACTTCTCCCATAATGGTCAATAAATATTAATAACTTGGAAGGAATATTTATATAATGTAGAGTTCAAGGTAATAAATTGATTCAGATTCTTTTGAGGTACTTGTACTGAACTTTCAAGATAGCATGTTGCATTTGATACATAATTTTCTGTACCATTGGAGAAAAAAACCTTGATTTTAAATGAAGCAGATACATACCATTCTTCATAACTGGTGTAACTGATCTGATAAATTAATTATACAACTGAGTTACATAGTTGGATTTCTTCTTTGGGGCACATCTTATTTTATAAAGATACTTACAAATTTTTATTTTGATAAATGCAGAGTTAAAACTAAAAGCATATTAAAGTAAAAAAATTAAATAGTTAAGAGTTCAAAATCCATTCAAAGAGATCTATGACAATTTTATGGCCTTTTACAAAGCTGGCAAAGAAACTAATCATCCCAACTCAGAAAGCACATTCCAGGGAAGCTGTGGCAACATTAGGTAAATCTCCTCAGGCCACCTCAGTAAGGAATAGAAATTGTATAGAAAAAGGCTTGATCTGGACCCAAGTTGCACATTGTTCTAATAAGAAGTAGATCAACATCTTTTTTTGGGTGCAAATCATGGACTATTGTCATTATTGTCTTGCTTTCTGATTCAAGTTCCTTCTGGGTCCAGTCAACTCTTCCTACTGTATATCAAATATCAGGTTCTGCACATCATGCTTTAATGATGTTTCCACCACTGAGATCTGATTTCAAAATTTTCTGAACTCGTTTGATGTATTTGAAATATTTTCTTTGACTTGATTCTGTGATCAATCAAAAGCATCCAAAATTCCCACATATTTGAAGCCCTCTTCTATTCCTATCGTTAGAGCACAGTGGCTGAGTGGTTAAGATGCTGGCCTTGTTGCCAGAAGGTTGGCAGTTCAGCAGTTCGAGACCCAAGCACTGCCACATAACGGGGAGAGCTTCTGTTACTTGCTCCAGATCCTACCAACCCAGCAGTTTGAAAGCATCTAAAAATGCAAGTAGATAAAATAGGTACCATCTTTAGTAGGAAGATAACAGTGTCCATATGCCTCAGCATATAGTCATGCCAGCCACATGATCATGGAAGTGTCTTCAGTCAATGCTGGCTCTTCAGTTATGAATTGGAGATGAGTACCACTCCCTAGAGTCAGTCACAGTTGGCAGGGGAAACCTTCACTTTACCTTTTCTGTTCCTATTGCCTTTATAAAATCTTTACTGTTCAGCTATATTCAATAATCTTCAACAATTTTGCCTTCCTTTATTGCAATAGTTGCACATTTATCAATGCCATATTGCATTCCAATATCTTTACTGAATTATTTTGTGCTGTATAATAGGGAAACTAATCCAGCATTTCTTTTTCCAAATAATTTTAAATCATCCGTATAGAGTAAATGTGAAAACTTTACTCCTTTTTTGGCCAATTCATACCCACAGTTTGTCTTGTTCAAAATTGTCATTTAAGTCACTGATAGTATAAAGAGTGATAATGGGTTACCTTCAAAAATTCCATGTTTATTTTCAGCTTCTCCTAACTCTTCTCCATCAGCCATTACAGTGGAACTTCAGATTGTGAGTGCCTTGGTTCACAAAATTTTTGCAAGATAAGCAAATTTTTTTAATAAAATTTAATTCAGTTAACTAGTGATGACTCTCAAGATGAGCACTGTGTGATGAGCTTGCATCACATGAACTCTCACAACAGAACCAATGATTCTTCTCTCTCACTGTGTAAAAAGCATAAATTAAGTAAAAGTCGTTCAAGGGAAAGAACTCCCAAGATTCAGATTCCAGATTCTCCTTTCAAGCAGTAACCTCTTCTTCTTGTCTCCCTCATACTAACCAGGACTCTTCTCAAAGCACAGGAAGACTGAACCTCCGTATTCCCTGTCACTCACACACACACAAACACACACAGAGACCCTTGTCGCAAAGCACCATCCAGCCCGTACCCCTCCTGCCCATCTCTTCTCCCCTCTCATCGCATGGAGGCAGGTTATGATGAGAAACATTTTCACACCACCTGGGAAAGACCCTCAGAAAGGCATTGCTGAGGCAAAAGGGAAAAGGCTGTTTTGCCTTAAGTGGTGGCAGCAGATCCTCCTGATCCAACAGGGCTGCCCAGACAGCGCTGGCCGAGCAGCAGCTGATAGCCAGAATCTGCCTCGGAGCGGATCCATAAGTGCTGGTTAATTTGTTTTATTTCTACTTTATATTATGTATTGTGACTTGTTTCAGATATTAGGGACAATAATTTCTACATAACATTCCATTGAAAATTATTTTTTTGTGAATATTTTGGGGAGGATGGAATGGATCATCTGACTTAACATTGTTTCCTATGGGAAACCCAGCTTCCGTTTAAGAGCAATTCGGACTAAGAGCGATCTTCCAGAACAAATTAGGCTCACAATTGGAGGTTCCACTGTATTATATTTCCTACCTACGTGAATTCCTTACTTTCTGTATTCCTGTACTGAATGAGGAGGCTAGATTATAGATTGTTTGCTCAGAACCTCAATATTTGTGTGATTTAAAAACTGTTAATGCATAACCCTTTGCAACTTCAATAAAAGATGAAGACTGATTTATAGTTTTAGGATCAAATATCTTAGCAAATGGATTTGATTTATGATTAACGTATTCCCTGCTGGGGCTTTATTAAACTGTGAAAAATCTCTCATTTCATAAGTTCCCATGTGGATAGTCTGTAGGAACAATGTTTCCAATCTGTATTTTAGTTAAATATCAGGATTTAAAACCCTTTATTTAAAAGTGTTACAATTTAAAATACTTATAGTCATTGAAATGTGTCAATGTGTTTATGCTGAGTATCAATCTTCTCCAAATTAATACCTCTAGATCTGTTGGATAACAGTATCCATCATTCCCAGCCACCCTGACCAGGTACAGAGTTGTCTACAACAAAAGTAAATAGAAGCAGATTATGCATGCATGTGCCAAGGTCATACAGAAGCATAAAGATTAAGGATGTTGTGCATGTTTTTTATAGTAAAATGCAATCACCACAATATGGATAATAAAAATAAAGTGCCATCAAAAAAGGAATTAATACATAATAACAATTAAAATATACCACAACTAAAACAGAGATCCATATACTATTAGTATAAGACTAAGTCATCCCTTAACATATTACAATATTAAATTTAATTCATAAAGAAACATAATGCTCCATCTTATTTTTATAATTCAAGAGGAATTTCAGACACTGGTAAGCATCATCACAGATTGCTGTGGATACCTCAGGCCAGTTGATTTATATGTCCAACACATCCAATGTGCACCAGCTTACTTATTTTGCTGCAGTGGATGTACTCGATGTGTGGGTTCTTAAATTAAGGCTGATTCAAATGTCACCAAGAGTCCATTGAAGTTGGGTGGCCATATTAAATTCAAATGAATGAATGAATGTGTGCTTGATATAGCAATTTTCGGGGGACCTTGCACCTAACAGAACCCTCACTTTTGCTTGCAAATATTTCCAAACTATCTTGTTCCCTTTGTGCTCTAATCTCAGATTTCCCTGAAGAAAGGCATGCTGTTAGATAACAATATGTGAAGTTTTTATATATGTAATTTTTTTACAAAAGGAAGGGTTTATAGTATTTGGCCCAATACTTCCATTTTATTTTTCATAATAAATGCATTATACTATACTAGATGGCTTATATGTTTTTAGTTTTATTGGCTTCATCTCTATTGCTTTCCTTATATAAAGGAACTAACAAAAAGCACAACCAACAGAGACAGCAAAAAATTAATTTAGTCCCCGATATAAATAGTGTACCTAGAAATGACAGATTATAATTCAGTTTTATGCCACTGTGTTGCTATTTTGGTTTTTATGATTAATGGTCAGTGAGATTCTTGACCAACACAAGTTTTTGCACATGCAGTATTGGAACTGATTCTTTCTAAGGGCAACTGTTGCATTATATTTTGCAAGGCAAAGCTGGATACTAATTTTTCTTTTGGCTAAACTTTAAAATCCAACTCTCTTGACTACTCTTTTAATTAATTGTTCATATTCTAAACATATCTCATACTGTAGTAAAAATTGATTTTGCTGCATCCTCTGCAACGCTTGTGTGCTACTGAGTGCAATACTGAAAATTTACTTTAAAGGACATCAGTTTTTAATTGTTCAGTGTATATTTCCTTGTAAAATACAACATCAATTAAAGCTCTTTATGCAAGAGAACCTATTACCAATCTTGGCATCTGCTATTGATCATCTGTACATCATGTCAAAATAATGTTACTATATTTTATGGAAGTGAATTTTTTTTGTGAATATTTTCAAGTTGTAAAATATGACCATGAGTTTCAGAGCAATGTGCATAAAATGGGAAATATATTTTCTGCAAGAATAAGATTTTTATTTTAAATAGATATTTTTTACTTCATAGCTTCCTATGATAGCACTATAACTCCTATTCATTCAAAGGAATGTAATGGCTAAAATACTCATATTCATATTGCACTGGGAGAAGGGAGAATGAGATACATCTGCATGATACTGGTAAATACAGCTGTTGGTATCCAATGACTTCAAAGGCTGGAATGGGAGGACATCCATAAGCCAGCATAAAATAAATGTGCAATAAAAATATGTCCTTTGTTTCCTGCTTGGTCACCACATCACCTAAAAAAGGAATATGGAGAGCAATTCCTTACTTTCTATATTACTGTATGTTCCTCAGACACAAGGGAACTAAGTAATAGATGTGTATATTCCAAGGATCATTGGTTTCATTTCAGAAATATGAAACAAATTTAGCATATGCAAAGTGGCAGTAAAACAATTAGAAGGGTACATGGTATGTTTTGCATAAACAGATAAATATACTCACTAATGGTGATTAGCTTGAATATCCATATGAAGAAAATGTTTTCACTTTCATGTGCAAAAAAATTGCATCCAACAGACAAACAATACAAGGAAGCATTATCAAATTCTCAGAACTTATGCTATAGATGTTGACCAAGCAAAGATGTTGACCTAGCACAGCAGGCCTAGTATTTCATGATGTTCTTGTCCTAATATTAATCCCTAAATACTTTATAAGTGTGCGGAAGACTTTTACTGGATAAAAACATTGCATTGATTGAAATGCGCCTCATAACTTTATGGTTTTCTCTCTTTGAACTCAGGAGAAAGAAAGCACTGTATTTTTTTGGTTCAAATCATGGTCCAGGAAGGTGATGAAAGTATCCAAATACCATGTACTCACTATTAATTTGTAAATGATTATATTAGTTCTATGAAAGTCAGCAGATGCACTGTGATTATTTAATTTTCTTATTTATGCCTTTCTAAATTTCACACAGTATTAAACTTTTTAACTTTTGTTGAGGTAGGCCATGAGATAATATTTAGGTTTCACTTCACAAATAATAAAGATTGAAATCCAGACTTTTCCATTTCATAGTACCTTAACTACTATGCTGCTCCATATATTGTCCCTCCCTCCCTCCTTTCTTTCTTCCTTTCGCTCCTCTCTCAGCAAAATGTTTACAAGACTTTTCAGATGTCTTGATTTTTACCATTTATCATCATTTATTGTGACCTTTCTTCAGTTTAACAACAACAAAATCTCAATTGTAAAATATTTAAGAGTGTAACTACTAAAACAGCATTTTGAACAAATTCTTACAGAAAACTGTTTCACAACTGACTCACATCAGCCTTTCCTAATGTTATATGCTCTAGTTAACTCTGACTGGCATGAGAATTGTAGTCCAGTATATTTGGAAGGTGCCATATTGTAAAAGATTGACTTAAATATGAACTTTCTTTTCATGAATAGAACTATAAATGAAAGAAGTTTTGCATGTTTAAAACATATGTATTTCAAACAATTCTTCCAGCTAGTTTTTTTATTATGTTGGAAAGAATCCCCAGGAAGAAAACAATTGAGTCTAATCAGCAAATCCGCCACTTAAAGAAAACTCTGTTTCTGGAATGCTCTCTTCAGGGTAAAGTATCAGGTCTTCTAGTTTCCTTCCCTTGTGGC
>JANHZU010004524.1:44264-61728 GCA_032468055.1 Acrochordus granulatus
AAGTATATAAGTATGCCAGCTCCAGGTCTAGCACACTTTTTATCTGACTGACCCTGCACCAGGCAACCAGTGGTCCACAGACACCAAGACATCCCCCCATATATAATGCAGCCCTCAAATGCTCTCTTTTCAGCCTCACCATCCAGAGAAGTTTATGGGCGGCGTATGACATGACGGCTCTGAGGAAACATACCATGGATGCCTCTTTTCTGAGGAAAGAGAAAGCCTTGCAACATCCAGCAGCATATGACCACACTCTCCCAGAGCATAGGATTTTCCCTTACATGTTCTAATAATTGTGGCTTTGGTTCTGTGTTAAAGGCAATACAGAAAACCTGTTTCCCCCAATTTTACCAAAACAAGAAGGAGAGAAAAATATTACAGCTTGTAGGTAGAAAACAGCTCCGTGGATTGATCTCAAACTTGACAGTCAAGGATAAGCAGATATGAGGAAGACCTGAGATGATTTTGATGAAGAAGGTGTGTGTGTTTGTGAACCTACTGGAAGCTTAAATTAGTGGTTTGATATGAATTGACAGCTCCTTTTTCTCCTATAGACTGCTGGGTTAAATTTTGTCAGTTTATTTATACAACATCAATTTGTGTCTGTATGTCTCTGTGTGTATATTAGATCAAGAGGAAGCTCTATATTGTTTGTTCTCTTAGAAAATCTTCTTTCAGTGGGAAAAAAATTACACTAAATCCAGACTAGCAGATATGAGGGCCTTAATCCAGAACCTTGATGGCTTAGCAAGGGAAGTTTGTATCCAAGACCTATAACATGTGCTTAGAATCTCCATTTTGAATAACATATGCTGCTGAAAATTACATAAATATTTTTTTAAAAAAGGACTTAAAAATATAGTTGTATTATTGTAGTCATAAAAATCAAAGCACCCACTGTGATCTCCCAAAATGATACTATGGTACATAATTTTTCTCCTTGCACATAGACATACATGATGGATTTGATTGCTGCAGTTACTCCCAAACTTCCAAGGATTGTTACTGTGGCCTAAAATAGTAACAGGGTGTACTGATAGAAGAGCATATTGAGATCTTAAAATTGAACTTGGGAGTCCTTGTGCTCTCTGAGCTTGGTTGTTTTCTTGCAGACATTTCATTACCAAAACTAGGTAACATCATCAGTGCGAGAAGAGAGTGTGTTTTGCTTTCTTTATATATTGGTGGGTTGTCCTGTCAGTTATGGGGCAAGTGTTCTGGTGGTTCCTTGATTAGGCTGTTGTCTATTGTTAGCTTGTTTGTTTGAGTTGCTATTTCCTTGATTGGGATACTATTGATTGTTGACCTAGTGTTAATCTTGATGTTAATCTTTGCTTATTTTGGTGTTGGTTGCTGATGAGGAGGTATTTTTGCCTTTTTGTTTCCTTTGGATTGTCTCTTTTAAATGATATGTAGATGTTGTTTATCTCTATCTGCTTGTTTATAATGGATTTGTCAGAATGCTGACAGGAATGGCTTTCAGGAATTTTCTAGCATTTTTGAACTTGCCTTAGTCAAGGATTCTCACAATTTCTCAGTTAAAACTATGGTTAAGTCTATCCATGTACTGTGAAATAAATACAAGTTTTCATCATGTCTTCTGACTGCTAGTTGGTGTTCATGGATGCACCCTGTTAGTCTTCTGTCTGTTTGCCTTATATAGTGGCTGTTGGAATCCTTACATTGTATGTTGTAGATAGCTCCTGTTTTTTCTTCTGGGCTGCTAGGTCTTTTGGTTTACTAAGGATGTTTTGGAAGGCCTTTGCTGGTTTGTGTGCTATGGTGACACCATATGTTTGTAATAATTTGTTGGTTTCTGAGATGTTTCTGATGTATAGCATTGTTATCCTTTTCACAGCTTGTGTTTGTTCTGCTGTAGTGGGTTGAGTGGTCAGGCACATTTTGATAAAGTTGCATGGGTATCTGTTTTGTTGGAAGAAGATATATAGATGATCTGCTTCCTTTTTCTGAAGTTCAGGATCGCTGCAATGTGTTTGTGTTCGTCTAAATAGTGTTCTTACATTACTTCTCTTGGGGGAGGTTGAATTGTTAGTTTGGTAATGGATCACTTGGTTAGTATTGTCAAAAGAGAGAATAAAAAAGCTAAGAAGGAAACAAAAAGACCAGAACAGATCCCTTTCCAACAGCCAATATATAAATAAAGTGGAACTAACATCAGACAAACAATCAAGCAGAAAATAATACTGTAATCAAGGAACTATCTGGGACCAAACCCTATACTCACTAGTACTGATGATGTTACTTAGTAGGGAAATGAAACATCTGCACACAAACAATGAAGCTCAGAGAGCACCAAAAACTCCTCAGATGAACCTGAGCTACATTATGTTCTCTTCTATTTAATCAGTATTATCCATTGAGACGTTATGGATGCTTCTCTGTTTGATAATGTAGGGGTCAGTTCTTTTTCATTTCTTAGATGTGTAGGGGAAGTCTTTGTGGAAAGACTATTCTATCCCAAAAAGATAGTGTTAGTAACTATTTCAGATTCCCAAGAGTTGATATAACTTTTGTCAGTGAAGATGGAATTTTCTGAAGCTGAGTTTGGGTTTCACATAATCTTCCCATACTCTTTGATTATTTCACTTTTAGTTATGCATCTCCGACTCTGCTAGAGTTGACATTATCTGGACCAGGATGCCTGAGCAATAGCAACTCAAGCCTTGTTTCTTCATGTTGTTAAATTATTGCAATGTGCTGCATGTAAGGCAGCCTTTGGAAATGACTCATAAGCTGCAATTGGTCCAGAATGTAGCAGCCAGACCGCTGGAGGGATAACCCCACTGTCGCACAGTAACACTGATCTCAGGATTGCTTCATTGGTTGCCAATAAGCTTTTGGTCCATATCAGATGATTGGTTTTGATCTAGTGGAATGGAATCCCTAGCAGATCTTGGGAACACACAGAGAAATAAGGGAGGAAATAGTGTTGTACAAAAGAGATTCTTGGGTATGGGGATGGAACAAGCATGAGGAAGAAACTTAAACTAACTCTAGATTAATTATGCGAAGTATATGCTGTGCAGGAAAATTACTTTGGTAGGCTTTCAGGATTTTGTTACATTATAGAACCCATCCCTCCTTATTTTCTTCAAGGCTGTTAAGCCACTTTGGTCCCATTGCCTTTAATCTAATTTCATTGCCAATATGGATTTTAGTATGCAAAATATTTTATTTATATGTTATGGCTCTTATTATTTTATGGTTCATTTTATCTTATTGTACATTGCTCAGAATGTCATAATTGAATTGGTCCTAAAATAATGTTTAAATAAATAATAAAAATCCTCTAAGGTGGGTAAACATCATGGCTGGTTAGCCATGCATGAATTTCAGATTTATTTTCTTACAAAGAAAATCTATGGAAAAATTACCTAAGTTAATTTTATTTATTTATTTTTCTTATTAATTGGGATACATCTGAAATAAACAGCAGTGGGTTCCCTAATTCTGAACATTAAATATACTAATATACTTTGGGAAGTACTCGATAGATGGACAAAATGCCAAATCCAGTCTAAATATCTGGTTAGGTAAGCACTAAACCATGTTAATTTTTTATGAACTTATGACAAATTAACATGAAGCTTGGAAAACAGTGATTCTTCTTTATTTACATTTTTCAGGATCTGTAATCCAGTTATCTGTTCTTGAAAAATCGCATATAAAATACATTGAGAAAAAAGATATATAACATTTAATTCTTTTTCTCTCTGAATTATTTTTTTTTCTTCCTAGCATTTTTCTTTATGTTCAGGTTCGTTTTTTTAACAATGGGTGTTGATAAACCAGTGTTTCTCAACCATAGCAACTCTGAGATGCATGGATTTTAACTCCCAGAATTCTCCAGCCAGCATGTCAAAGTCCACAAGTTGAAGTCCACACATCTTAAAGTGCTGATGTTGAGAAACACTAGTCTAGATTAAAGGTTCTGCTTTGTAAAATTGAGATATAAACCCTCCCCTCCAAATAATCCAGAACCTCCATCTCTGAAAACATGTTGTTGCATCTGGTAGTCATAAGCAAGAAAGATGAGCATCTTTAGAATCACTAGGCATTGTTTTTCTGTTTTACACAAAGTAAAGAAATGGATGGAGTGGCTAGATTTATCCTAGATTCCAGTTGCCTTATTCTTCTTTATGTTTCTCAAAAGAATAACAAAAATGTTTTATTTCAAGGAGCAATAGTTTACTTCAGGGAAATCTATGCACCTTTGAATCCAATGTTCTTTGTTATAAGAGAGCACAGTGCTCTTGGGCAATTATCTGGGAATCTGAAGTTATCAGTACATTCCTATCTGGCCAGTAAATTTATCATTTGCTATTGATAAGAAGTAATCTATGATTCAGATGCTTTCCATCACAGGATGACACCACTGTATATCATAAATCCTGAGCAATAGCAAGGAATTCAGTTTGAAATGAGGCAAGGAGCTGAAGCTAACTTGTTTTGAAGATCCGTCCTGTAGTAAGGCATATAAAGGTAAAGGTTACCCTGCCAGTTGTGACTGACTCTAGGGTGTGGTGCTCATCCACGTTTCCAAGCTGAAGAACAATGTTCATCCAAGGATGCTTCTGTGGTCATGTGGCTGGCATGACTAGATACCAAAGGCACATGGACACCGTTACCTTTCCTGCTAGAAGAGGCAGTACCTATTTATCTACTCACATTTGTATGCTTTTGAACTGCGAGGTTGGTGGGAGCTGAGGCAGAACAGCAGGAGGTCGCCCTGCTGCATGGCAATGCTGGGTCTTGAACTCGGGCCGCTGACTTTCCAGCCAGCAAGCCAAGCTCTTAACCACTTGCACCACCGCCCCTTAGTAAGGCATATAGGATGGTATTAATCCCTGAGCTAGAGAATTACTTTCTAGATATTTGCAAATAATTTTATCTCCAGGGATAGAACTCTCCAGCCAAGTGCATATTGTTCCTTTCTTGCTCAGGGCCACAGCAATCTGGCAAGACTGACTCTTTTCTGCAAGTAAATCTTTCAGAACACAGAACAATTTGTGGTGCCCTGGAAGTAGTTTGGTAATGAAGTACTATCAGACCACTTCCAGAATGATCAGAGCATTTTGAATCAGGGAAAAAAAAGAATATTTGAGGATTCACAGAATGCTTCATATAGGAATGTGAAATATTTTGCAGAAATTGAGTACTTGCCATATCTTCTGTTGGCAAAGGTATATTCAATCTCAATTCTTGCAGAGAATTGAAATGAAAAGAAATGAACATTTACTTCAATAATATCTGTTTCAGGCTTCTGGGTCCAATTCAGGGCATTGTTTTTGAAACTAAAAAGTCTCCAAGGTTTGCCTTCAAACTTTACTTTAGAGATCGCTCACTGCCAGGTGTGTGCATGCACGCAAAGTGGGTTTTCATGTCAAGAAAGAAAAAAAAGAAAGAAAGAGAGGGAGAGAAAGCAAGAAGGAAATAAATAAATACAATTATTTTAAAATAATAAATATAAAATATTTATTTTATTTATATAAAATAATAAATATAAATATTTATTTTATTTATATAAAATAAATAAATCCAGGGATCTGTAGGATGTATTCTAAAATAAACATATATGTAACTTCATCTTATCTGGATTTATAATAATTAAATGTGACCATGTATTTCCGTTCATTCAGGCATTCCCAAGTTTGTCAGATGATGAATGTTGGTAGAATATGAGCTATCTATTTGAAGAAGCAAGGGATATAGAATTATCAATATCTTTTATTAGTTCTCTTTATGCTTTCATAGGTAAACTTTGTCCCCATATGAAGCCTTACAAATAATATTATGTGTCTGTAGCACCACATTAGATCTAATGACTAATATGCTTTTGCCCAACAAAGCCATTGCAGATCTACCTCCCATATAGTAGAATTTCTATATTTTAAAAAATCACAATATTCTACAGCAAGAGTGGAAAATTTAGTTAAGATGATGGAACATGCAGATGACTAAATTAAATTATTTGCTTAGAGAGAAAATATCTACATTTATGGCCAAATAGAAAGCCCTTATAGATTTTTGCATGCAATATAATAAAAATGGTCTTATGGTTTGTGGTTTGATGATTAGAAAAAGAATGGATAATAGAAAAGAGTGAGATTTTTTGTAATCATACAGTAAAAGAGTTTTGTAATTGTACTTATATTTGTTGAAAAGGAAATTGGAAGCTTCCTCGATTTCTTTCTTTTTCTTTCTATACTGTTTTTTTTCTCTCTCTTTTTTAAAACTTTTGATAAAAATTATTTTAAAAATCACTGTATTCTGTCTTCCACTGTTTTTAATTCACATAATGAGCTTCTGATGGTAGAGATGAAGAAATAGAGATGCTTATGTGCCTTTAACTGAATAGAGGGAGAACTGGGAACATTATTTTTGTGTAATGCAGATTTTTGCCCCAATACAAATTTATAAAGCTAATTTTATAAAGTTATCTTTGGAGCTGCCTAATAGCAATTTAATTATATTTTGATATGTAATATATTTGTTCTTTGAAAGATGCATATATTAATGATACTGTGGAAGTTCCTTTTTTAAAATTTAATGATAACTGAACCTTTTTACAAATCAGATCCTGAACCAAGTTATAACATTCTTCAAAATTTGAACCTGAGTTACTTCGGAAAGTCATTCTATTAATAGAACCAGGTTCATCTAGGGACCCATAACTTTAAATTTCTTGGATTTATATGACCAAAATTATTTTAAGAAGTTATATTACCAATATTAAGCAGTGTTCTGCTTCAGGGAAAATGACATGTAAAGTATAAAATTGGCATGTTTCATGATAGCCTTTTTCATTTCATCTGGAAGCAATATGAATTCAGTTATGGTTCTCTAATATGGTCATATTAAACTCACATATTAAATTTGCACATAACTGTTCCAGTATCCTCATGTAATTTGCATTTTTATTAATTTATATTTTAAAGAGAAATCGAGAAAAAAGCTAAAATTAGAAAAAAATTTTGCAAGATATCCAACAATTCAGTGGTCATTCTTCATTAAACTTGTTATCCCATAAAAACAAGGAGCAAAGTAAGACTTTACCTTTTAAACAGTTTCCGAAAGAATTACAGATGAGACAGCAATTATTACACAAGATCAAGCACCAACTTTGGCCATTTATGGGAGAATTTGGAGGCTTCTCTGCTGTCATTTCAAGATATATTGCGATGAAAACAACTAAATGAAACTAATCCCAGTTAAATTATTTGGAAAGTCTACCATTCCTACATTTTCATCCCTTTCAACCAAAAAGAACACAAAGCCACTGCATTCATTTTGATGTTTCCCCATTATATCCTATAATCTGTGAAATCTTTTTTTACCAATCTGATCTTAGTCCTGAAGAGTAATGATACAGTATGGAGAAAGCCAGCAGGAACTATACTTTCCTCTATATCGAAATTGATGTTTTCATGATCTGTGGCTCACAATTTCATCTCAACTGAGTCCACTAGCTAACCTATATCTACATCCTTCTTATTGAGGAGCTGCATGCCTTTCCAGATAATATTTCTCATGTTTCTTCCAACTCTTCCTTTTCTATAATGCCACCACCTGGCCAGCCCCTCACAAAGTCTTCTGCTGATAGGCGATGCAAAAGAATACCACCTTAGTCAGGCTTGGATCAGCCTTATGACTTCAGAGTCCTAATGTATTCCAACTATATACAACTATGTTGTTTATCAACTATGCTATGATAACCTGTATTAAATATCCAGTTAAACTTTGGATATCCAGTTGGATGCAAAGCAACAAAAATCAACAAATATCATGTTATTCCTTAAAATATTCCTAACCATGCAGTATCAGATCTAATGCCAATCCTAATAATCTGAAGTACTCAGAAGGAAGATATCCAGTTTCCAAGATGACATCGCTGCTCTTGAGACCGAAGTATATTTTGCTACACAATTTCCTGAGTTGATGCTAAATATTTGCAACAAATGAGAAAAATATAATTTGTAACAGACCATATTTTCAACTGTACTTTGACTACATTTATTAGCAATAAACATTTATTTGTCTGGATTGTGAGTGAAACCCAAAGTAGATATCTGAATTTGTGCCTGATTCTTCCTATTAGGCCATTTAGTCACTTCCATAATGGTGCCATTTTTAATTACTGGCCAGGCAGTTTGGGGCCTTTTAATCAAAAAATTTTTCTTCAAACACTCTTTTTACAAAAAATCAGTGAGATTTAAAATATTGCTGCTGCCTGTCACTGTTGTCCTTGGAAACATACCAGGAAATAAAGGAGCAGCTGCTAATGGATCCTACTGACATTTATATGCACAACATATGCCTTGACAGCAGTGGGAATTCATGTGGGAAAGGCTTTACTCCAAAACTCATGATCCACAAACTGCATTCAGTTGAAACATTTCAACTTTTTTTTATTGTAAGACTAGAGAGCCTAGAGTTTAACAACAACAACAAAATGGTTTGCATCAATGGCATTTGGGTGATAGAATTATTTAGGCACTTAGGATGCACACAGTTTTGAAAAGTCTTTTACTGTATACTCAGTTAATATAAAGTTTTGGTTGGTAAATTGCAACTCCATGCATTAGTAAAAAAATATTTTAGGTTTGTTGCTGTACGATTTGATGACATAAACGGCAGAATTATGTTCATTGACATTTCTCTGTTTTTTTAGTGCTACAAAAATAAGTAGAATGCATGTCATCTAGCATATCGAATGTATCTCCTTGGGAACCATGATGAAAATTCATTATTGCTGTGGATTTTTGAAGTGCTTTAAAATCTTTTAAACTGGGGCTCTCAGAGAACCCGCTGCTTAATAGTATGAACAAGCTGTGAAGATTCAATAAATAATATCAAGAAACAACAATTTTAAGCATTTTGGAAAAAGGTTATCCACTCGCAGTTCCACAAAGTCTATATATATTTGTAGTTTATGCAACTTGACGCTTTTTGTTATTAGTAGCTATGTGCTATGCTTTGGATCTGAAATTGAAAAGGACTTAGGAGTGGGTGTGAACATGTACACTGTACCTGCATCTTTTTCTTGGGGTTGTATGGTAGTTATATTCAAGCCCAGGAAAACACATGAATGAAGGTACATTGTACCCATATCTGCTCCAAACTACTTTGTCACACGTTCTCTGTACTTTGTTAAGTCAAATGTGTGTTTTCCTTAGGCAAAATGGGTGTGGCTTCTTCTTTTTTATCTTATTGATTTTATTTCAGATTTATTTGTTTTTGAAAAGGAAATTGAACTTGATGGTTGAATTGGAGAAAAAGTTAGGAACTGAATGAAAGGAATTTAGAGACCAAATGCAGGTCTAAAGCCTCAACCTCCTCACCTCTTTATTAAATGGAAAGGGCACTCTATGTTTAAAAATACTTTAAAAGATAGGCTTAAGAATTGTCATTGAACGGCTGAGTCATTCATTTTTTACTCTATGTGGAGAAAGGAGTGCATATAGAGTCCAGCCATATGTAATCCCTTTGCAGTCTCACTGCTTTGGGCAACATATTCAGCACATAATGTTAGTTGGTTCCGTCAATCTCAATATTTTCCATGGAATAATGGAACTGTTCATATTAATCTCTCCTCATTTTTATATTCATTCCTTTTAATTAAGTTTTTTAATAGCAAATAAATGATAAAATAATGAGCATGCTGAACTTAGAAGCAATTGTGGCACTTAAGTAAACGAGCAAATTTTTTTAGTCAAATTCAAGAAAATGGGAAATGAGACCCAGCCAATTTCTCAGGGTAGGTTAATCTCACATCTATAACTGTTTAAAATCATTTTATGCTATTCAGTCTGATACTGGCGTTATTGGCTGGCAGTATCTAGATGAAAATAAAGGAGCAAAAATAGCCTTTTGAGATGTAGGATCAGTACAAGCCATCAAACAGATAGAATAATTATATAATGTGCGTGAAATAAAAAAAATCTTTATTTTTTATATTTTCATTTGGTATTAGTATATTGATTTTTAATCATACTTTCATCTAAAAGACACTTATATGAGATCATAGGAATTTAAACAAACAAAATGTTTGAAATTTGAACATTGGAATTTGAATTAGGTAACAGTAAGAATAAATGGAATAAAATAAAATGAGAGTTCCTCCTGAATAAAGCACATGCTGGCTCTTGTTTGTAATTATTCAACAATGTTATAGATGCTCTCAAATACCATACTTTATTTTATAAAAGTTCATGAACTTCTAATACATATAAATTTAATAAATAATTAAATAAAATAAAAATATTACGTATATATATATTGAGCCTTTGTTTGTAAGTGGATGTAGATATACTCAGATAGATTTTGAAAGCAATAGAATATTCCTATAATTATATGAAGCACTCATTAAATAATAAATGCTGTACTATATAATACTTAATCAAGTTTTAAAGGTTAGTTATGAAACATACTATATTATAGAATTCATGGTGGTGCTAAGATAAGGTTAAGATGCTGAGCTTGTCGGCTGGGTTCACTGGATCAAGTTTGAGACCCAAGAGCCACCACATAACAGGGTGAGCTCCTGTTCTCTGCCCAGCTCCTGCCAACCTAAAAGTTCAAAAGCATGTAAAAATGCATGTAGATAAAAAGGTACCACCTAATTCAGTGGGAAAGCTTATAATGTCCATGCCTCAGCATGCTGGCCCCATGACCATGGAAGGATCTTCAGACTAATTCTTCATCTAGGAAACAGAGTGAGCACTGCCCCTTAGAGTCCACCATGACTGCAGGGGAAGCCTTTACCTTTACTATAATATAGTATTCTATGCATAGCGATGAATCATTGTGCCCAATTTCCTTCAAGTAATTTTGGTCACGGCTATTAAACAAAATTGGAGGCCAAGAAAATGTATATGATTCTCTACACTCATTCTCAGTAATTTGGGCTAAAAATGGATGACTCATTACATATTGTACTATAGCTGGATTGGTTCCCCATTTCTAATCCAACTAGTTACTACTACATCTCAAGCTCTTATTCATTCATTTTTTATCTGGTCAAGAAATGTTACTTTTAAATATGCTTAATATAGGCTGAGGAGATTACTAACTTATTTTTCCATTCCTTCCATATCATAGATATCTGAGTGAATAGGGACAACAATGTCTGGCCAACTTCATTTTATTCTTTTTTTTTTTTTGTAGAATATGGGAACATAAAGCAACATAAATGGGAAGATTTATGCAGTTAACTTTTTGGGATTTTGTGTACATTATCTATTGTTTCAAATATATAACTGTTCCTAAGTGTTAACAGAAGAATCCAATAACATCCAATATTATCAATTAACTCATTGGATAAAATGTTAATGGTAGCTATGCCCTATGGAGTGTAATATGATATGGTTAACTACATTTACTAAAAGGAGGATGATCAGAAATTTAATACTATCTTTCTCTAAAAGGAAGCATTGTCATGAAATCTTGGGTGATCCTAGATTTAAATCATTAAAGTTGAATTATTCGAGAGAAAAACCTAATCTTTGTTTCAGGCAAATACAATAGTTATAGTGGGAAGAATTTTCATTTAGGTGAAACTTCTGTTTTTACACTATATCTGCATGTACTTATAATGAATATAACAATAGAATAGTATATTTTCTTGAAATAAAAAGCAATTCATTTAATTAGAAATGTGCTAACTTGAACCCAGAACATTTTCTTTCTTCCTAAATAAATGTTCTGTGATACACTGCTGTAAAAGCTTACCAACAAAGGTAGAATTTGGAATAACTTCTGTTATTTTATTGTGCTGCCATATCAACAGTAGAATGGATATTTTACAGGCATAACACATTCAAATATTTGTCTTTGAAGTGTGAAGTGATTACATATCTTATTAAAGAAGCTGCTGACAGTCAATGTTAATACAGCCACATTTTCCAGAGATCACTGAAATTTATTTCCTTGTTAATTTCAAGAAGGCAGGCACTAGTATGTTGCAAAAGGATATGCAGTGAATAGGGTAAGGAAATCCATTGTATGTAATGCAGATACTTGTGCACATCATTCATTCAAATGACTTATCCCCTCCATCAACCACTCATGGAGTGCCTCAAAAAAAAATTTAAAATAGAAATAGTGAATCCACATGATAAAATTCAAGATTTTGAATTTTAAAATGTGTTAAAGCAACAGGTTAAAAGCAGCACAGACTAAATCATGGAAAACACAAAGAAGAGAATATTGAAAAAGACAATTAGCAGATATATTTTCCAGTCCTATATTGACTGAATATTAATATTTTAATTTCATTTATTTATAATTTACAATAAATCTATATAATTAAATTTTCTCTTATGGTGAATGAAATGTTCAAATTTTCTTCCAATTTAACTATATTAAAACCAACAATTAAATACAGTGTTAGAGCATCATCTCCTTAATCATGTAAAATTTCTACTTGCAAATTAGAGGAAATTAAACTGAAGCAATTTAACCTGTAATGTTGCTTAGTGTAATACTGAAACCCTGATAGTGAAAAAAGTATTTTAAAAGTCAGATCAAAACCTTAGTCAAGAAAATACAAGATATTCCTAATAGATGATGGTATTATTATCATCCAAATAAAGATTATTTATTTGATTTTATTAGCTTCCTCAATTTTTGAAGTGACTTGATTATGAAGATAATTTATTAAACTTGTATACTACCATTCACTCTCCATGACTCTGGGTGGCTTACCACAAAGAAATCATAATAAAATTAATAAAAAAATAAAGATTAAAAATGGCAAGTGCAATGAAATGAGGGGGACTGACTCTCCCTCACCAAAGACCTGGGTGAAGAGCCAGATCTTCACAGCTATTCTGAATAACAACAACAACAGAGTGGGTGCCATCTAATTCTTAGAGGGAATCTCATTCGAAAGATGCTGTTACACAGAAGCTGCACTTCTGGGGACCCAATAGATTATATGGCATAATTGAAGCAACTTGACGCACACCAACCTCATAGGATCAAATTGACAAGAGCAGATGTCAAGTACCCAGGCCCTAAGTCATGATAATAATATATATGATAAAAAGAGAAGATGGAACACATCAGTACTAATGTATTTCAATACAAAAGATTCGTATTCCAAACAAAGCTAACATAGTCCCCTTCTGGCCTTATTGAAACTGGAACATTCAAACATGAGCATTCTCAATAAATCCTTGAATCCCACATCCATAGAAACTAACATGAGAATGGCAGAGGGTAGAACAACTTCAAGGAAACTCATTAGTTGAATCTTCAAGCATAATCAAACCTGAGAAATGTTTGTGCCATTTCCTGATGAGTATTTGTCTGGAAATAATTCACATTCACCTTGTTTGTGAATCCCAATTTACTACCTGCTGTAAAAGTCGATATAATTTATTGGCTGCCTTACATCAGAGATCCTAGGTGGGTACCTTATAAAATTAGAACCAGAATTAGTTAAAATATCCATTATGGTACAATAAAATGTTTATATTAGTCAATATTTTTTTGGGATAGAATTGTTAAACTACTTAAACCAAAATTTATAAAAGTCATGTGGCTTGAATGTTTTGAGAAAGACTAAATCACAAAGAAACTTTCTTAAAACGATCTATTTCATTTTAAGCTATGTCATAGAAGTCTATATTGTTAGAATTTAGAATCTACCCAAGTATTCTGCAATCACAAACATATTTTGGGACTAATTAAAAATACATTCTTCATATCATTTCAATGCTGTGTAAACTTTAGACTTGCTGATGAGTTTCTTAAATTCATCCCTGCTGCAAAGAGGATCCAACTGTCATTTTTGGGGCTACCCTTTAGATTTGTTTTAATTCCTTCTTTCTCCTAAGGAATATTTTTTTATATCTGGCCAGATTAAGCCCAAATCAATTTAAAAGTAAGGTGGTCTAGATGGACTCATTTGAGGAATGCTCACTCGACAGTTTTTAAATCAATTTATTTAGTAACATTTAAACTCATTTTGAATTGGCCGTGTCACTTGCCAGATGATACAAGCAGAGCAGACATCAGGCAGCCCTCATTGTAGAATTCATTATATTCCATTGCTATAACAGCACACCAGATAATTTTTCACTATGGGCTTTTTAACAGTATTATATTCAGCCTGCTGTTCCCTAATTTAGTTTATTAAAAAATTGGAAAGAACAGGATGCTGTGTTAATGGCCCCAGGATAACCATATCACCTCAGCTATTGACCCTTATTTACAGCTTCCTCAATCCCTACATGGTCATTTGGGCCTCCTTTTGACTTCAAGATCCTGCACTTCATCCCCAGCTTTGATCTAAACTACCCACTGGCCTCTCTAATTATGAAAAGTAACTGCTGCAGCATTTTAAGTTAGTGGACTTGCTGGTTCAGTATACATACCTCGTACTTTTTCTTTGAACATATCATACTTTGCTTTCTCTGGTAACACAAGTGATGACAGACAAAGGCTACAAAAAACTCCTGTTATAAGCAGCTTCCAGATGTTCTGGAAGAATTTTAGAGCTGCATCAGGCATGTTGAAAAAGAAGCCCATTCCTAACCTCCTTGCACTCTAGAGACTGTCATGTATGTTAGATGCAGTTGCCAGGCTTTAGTAATAATCTGTTCAACACTTCCATGGTAGTAGCAATAAAAGGAGTAACAGTTATATTTGGCATCCTTTTACAATGCATGTAAGTGAAGAAGAAATATATTATATTGCCATCCAGAGTTTGATATGCATAGCTCGATAAAAGTTTTAAATAAATTAAAATCATAATATATCAACATAAATGAATATCAGCAACCAAACAATATAATAATCAATGCGGGACATTTCTTAATTTTAGCACAATCATATACAACAACAGAGGGTTCTTCCATCTTCAAAAAGGGCCTGTGAAAAGAAGTGTCCATGCTTCTATGGACTGGACTATAGATGTAATTTGAGGATAAATTGATTCTGGAAGTGTGAACTAGACGGGAAAAAACCTTAACGCATGTCATGGCCATTTAAGTACAAGAAAAAACTAATCAACTTTGATTGCTCAAATGAGCTAAGTTATAGATATGTGAATAGTAATCAAGTTATTCAAATAATTGGGTCTTCTTGTATGTACAGCTAGAAGGGCAGCACTGGGACCCGAAACTAATACCATTCCTTTCTGTATTCCTTATCAATGTCTCATTTGAATTCCAAGTTCATTCGCTATGTTTTATTATGCTTTTAAAGGTTGCCAAATGTAATGTTAATGGATATGTGTCTATGTGAACAAAGACTGAAAGCTGAATCAGTTCAATTCAGATTCAGCTTAAACTCAGTCTGGAGCTGAGCAGCTGTTCACATCTAATCTTTTACTACATTCACTGTGAAAATTTAGGGAATCTGATTGTCTCTCCTATTTTCAAAATCTTATCAGCTGTTCTTTAGTATTGCTCTTTTAATGCAGTGGCTGAGTGGTTAGTGATGCTAAGGCTTGTCAGCCGAAAGGTTGGCAGCTTGGCAACTCAGGACCCAAGCACTGCCATGTAATGGGGTGAGCTCCCATTACTTTCTCCAGCTCCTGCCAACCTAGCAGTTCGAAAGCATGTAAAAATGCAAGTAGAGAAGTAGGTACTACCTAATCCAGTGGGAAGGTAACAGTGTTCCTTAGCATATAGTCATGCCAGCCATGTAAGCATAGAAGCATCTTTGGACAACGCTGGCTCCCTTGACTGTGAATCAGATATGAACACTGTCCCTTGGAGTCAGACACAACTGGCAGGGGAAACTTTTACCTATATTGACTGTTTTTTCCAAGGCCCAATTTCTAATGATCATTATTTTCCTATTATCTAGCTAACATGTTAAAGCATTTCTGAATGCTTCATAGTTCATGGAGGTGTATATTTCGTATGAAATCCATAATGAATATCATATAGTAAACATTTCCTCTTGTACATTTGAATGTATGAGTTTAATACATTCTAAATGTGGAACATTCCCACTTCTGTTGTGAAGTCTGGGACCACCTTGTTTCTTTTAAATATTCAGAAATTCATTTGCATCATGTTCAGAAATTCTTATTCTGAAAAAATAAATCTGCTACTTTGTCTTTTCATTCTTCCCTTTCAGTGTGTTTTAAACCTTCCCATTTAAAATATTTTTCAGTATCTGCGTGTCAGTAAGTATGTATTCTTTTATGCCCTCTAATTTACAAAATAAAACAACAAATCTGGTGGCATGAGTAAAGAAATCTTATTCTGTTAAAATATACAGCAGGAGAAAAGCTCAGCTTTACCTACTGTATTAGCAATGTAAGCCTCTAAACTTTTCCATCATTTTGTGTGCTACCTATTTATTTTTCCCAGATGTGATGGAATGTGCACCTGTAGGAGCAATGGGGGGTTCGAAGGTTTGGCAACACAGAACTTTCCCAGACACTTTCCCTGAATTAAGAGACTGCACAATCATGAGCTGGATGGGGGAAGGGGGGAAGAGGTTCAGGGTAGCCACATCCTAGAATCTCTCAGCATACATCTATATATCTTATAACTTTAGTTTGGCAAGATTCTGTCCGTTAGATATAAGCAAATAAAGGATTGAACACAATTGGATTCATTAAGTTGCCTCTAGCCTTGTACCTGACACCAGAGAACTTAAATTTGCTTTCTTAACAATATAACAAAATGTTATTTCCTTCAATAAATTCAATGATTTTGCTTAAATAAAAAAAATTAAACAGCCAAAGATGTCAAACTTAAACCATCATCTATTATAACTCTGTAAACATTTCATTTTAGCTGACACTACCCTGTATTCATTTCAGCCTGACTCTAAAGTGGTTTGACAAAATCCTGTCTTGATTGAGACATTTTACCAACAGCTTGCATGTCTTTTCATTGAACAGTTCCCCCACTGCTGTGTTCTCTCATATTTATGTTTCAAAAAATCAGTGGCCATTTTCCTTATCAGTGGCCATTTTCCTTTCTGTATGCAAGTCTCTCTCTCTAGCTTCTTCTCTCTCTTTCTCTCCCCACTTTATACAGTTAATGCATCAAAATAAAGACGCGTGCAGGCACAAGCAGCTTTTTAGGAAAAAAGAATATTTCCATTTTTCCAGAGTGCACTTTAGTGTTTCTATACCTCCCTTTACCAGATATAGAAATAACACAGTAGTTAAGAACTTTGTTTATCACAGAGAGGGTTGCTTTATTAAACCCAGCAGAAACCTTAACTGAATAACAGGATATTTCTGGAACAGGTAATTTTCCATTTTTTCAGTCACCTGAAGTAGAAGGTGTTTTGCCTCCAGTTCCCAGATAATCCATTTGTTGTTGTTGTTCAGTCGCGCAGTCGTGTTCGACTCTTCGCGACCCCATGGACTGCATTACGCCAGGCCGCCCTGTCTTGTACTGCCTCCCGGAGTCTTCCCAAGCTCACACCCATCACACTGACTATGCTATCTATCCATCTCATC
>JANHZU010004525.1:7876-24297 GCA_032468055.1 Acrochordus granulatus
CCAGAGCCCCCCAGCCAGCATTCTGGCTGAGGGATCCTGGGAGTTGAAGTCCACACATCTTTACAGTTATTGAGGTTGAGAAACATTGATCTAATACACTACAACTACCCTAGAAAGAAGGGCAGGTTTCAGGAAAAAACTGGTGACTGGAGTCTGTGGGCCAGTGGTATCTGAAGAGTATGGTGGAAACAATCAAGATGGTGGCCACAATAGTGTGATCAAAGCTCTGCTTGTTTTTTATGTGCTTCATAATAGACACTTCTGCTCTGGGTTGTATTATTTTCTTTAAACAAGTATACCATCAAAATGAAATGGAGTTGTATCTAGAGAGGAAATGGAAGATTTATTTGAATAGGCATGTCTGTGTATGTCTGTGACCGAAAAAGAAACCAACTGGCTCCTAAAGTCACTTTTCATGAATTGGTGGATTTGCTGAGTCTACTCAGTCATAATGAGATCATGTATATAATTGCAAATAAAAGGGAAAAGTACCCCGCAAGGTGGATTCCAAGTGACTATGTAAGGTTCTTGGGAAGAGTAAGGAAGTGGTTGATCAACACCTTCTTCTGGAATTTTATTTATGTGTCAAATTTATATGCTGCCCATCTCACTGTCCAAAGTGACTGTGGGGAATATGTTGTGGCTATTGTATACTTCTCTGACTACATTCCTGGGATTTCCAAGTAATCCTATGCAAGGATTAATTTAAGGTTTCTGCTCAGCATTTTTCTAAGGTCTGTGAAGATTACTTTTGCTGTGGCATGATTAGGAATGAAGGAGGAATAATTTCAATTTGGACCAAATTTTCGATAGAAGAAAATATTTTTAACTCAAGTTTGAATTGTGGAGTCCTTGGAGCTCTCTGAGCTCGGATGTTTTCCTGAAGACGTATCATTACCAAACTAGAAAACATCATCAGTACTAGAGGGGAGTGAGGTGTGCTCTCCTTATGTACTATATATTCCATATTCATATATAAAGAGAGCAAACCCCACTCCCTTTTAGCATCGATGATGTTACCTAGTTTGGTAATGATACGTCTGCAGGAAAACATCCGAGCTCAGAGAGCTCCAATGTCACTCTTTGTCAAATCTGTCACCCATCCTCTTGGGTTTTTAGATGTATGCATGAGATGAAAACATGTCCAAAGACCACACAGATCCATGAAAACAAATGCAGGAGTAATTCAATCAAAATATAGCCTGATGCATATGCTAGGCAAATTTACTTGAGTATATTATAGAGAAATGCCCAGGCCAAAGTAGGCTCTTCTTCTTGAAAACTTTGTTCAAATGGGGACAATCTGAATTTAAGAGGAGACATAAAATAAAGTACTTTTGAATTGTATGAGAAGAGTGCAAAGGATTAATCCTTTCTATGACTGTGTCACCGGCCCTGAAGGGAGGGGATTAATCTCTTCGGTGCAACATTTTTATGTCTGCAGCTAACAAATGGGCATTGCAATTCCAAATGCCATTTCCAGAAAATATACTGTAGGTACTTCACAGAGTATGATAAGAAAAAAAAATGGGACTTAGTGTAGCACATACGGGCTTCTTTGATCTGGATTGCCAGAATTATTTGCTAATTCCTGATGACTTGCATGGTCATGGAAAGCTAATTGACTGGGACAGCTAGGATAAAAACGCAGCATGGAATCCATGCTTAAATGTACAAAGCTGCTTTATACACTGCTACCATGTCTGGGTACCCAAAATTCAACAAACAGATGTATGACACTTCAATTCCTTCTGCTCTTTAGTGATCCTCAAGAGCCCTGCGGTGGATAAGGCAAGGGCAAATGGTTCCCTGCCAGTCGTGGCCGACTCTAGGGGGCGGTGCTCATCTCTGCTTCATAGCAGAAGAGCCAGCGTTGCCCGAAGACGCTTCCATGGTCATGTGGCCAGCATGACTATATGCTCAGGCACATGGAGAGCTGTTACCTTCCCACCAAAGGTGGTACCTATTTATCTACTTGCATTTTTACATGCTTTCTAACTGCAAGGTTGGCAGGAGCTGGGGCAGGAACAGGAGCTCGCCCCATTATGTGGCAGTGCTTGGGTCTTGAACGGGCTGCCGAACTTCTGGCCAACAAGCCCAGCATCTTAATCCTTGGCCATCACGCATAACTGTGTGGATATGGTCGTTATGTCTGATGCCAGATCGTCAGATAATAGTGGTAGTACGCTATCGATTCTTACAAATGCAGCTATCTGGGATTTAACAATGGGGCCAGGAATTTGGCCTGGGACCTTCTTCATGGAATGTGTTCTATTTGTGCTGCAACCAGGGAAGGAGACATAATTAAAACAGTTCCTGGTTTTCCGTGTATGTTTAGTTGAATGTTTTGGTAGTGACTACCCAAGGAAGCAGCACCTGTTATCCTACTTGGATTTTTGATGAGAGGATTAGACTGGGGTCTAATAGCTTCACAATGAAGAATATGAATTTTCTGGTCTGGGAGTAAGGATGTTGGAGTCTAGAAATTCTTGGTTCAAGAGGGATTTTATTTTTTTTTGGATAACTTCATTTGACTTTTTAAACTAGAGAGCGAAAAAGCTTAACAAAAACTAATGGTTCATGTAGAGAGGAGAGGAAAGTAAAGAATGAAAGAGCGGCAAAGCCACAAGTGCACAAAGAGCAAGAAATTCAAAGAAATGGGAAAAGCAGAAAGCGTTAGCGATACAAGCGGATGTTTCCAGGAAGCCAATGAGGTTTGGTGATGAGGCATGAAGATTTGCCCTCACATCAAGCTACTCTCAGACAGAAGCCTTCGTCCTGCAAGCTCTCAACCTCAACTCCAGTTGGCACTGGTCAGAGCTGGGCTACATGGGATCAACCTTTTCTCCTGAATCACCTGCCTTCCCTAAGATACCTGGGACCCCCTTCTTTTTTGTCGGCACTGATGCTTTCACAGGTTTGGTGGCTGAGATCAGGATCAAGGTCTACTGGAGCAGTTGCACATGACTGCGCCTCCCGGTCTGTGGTGCAAAATCTTTAAAGCCAGCACTGCGTGGTGTTTCAGGGGGTTTATTCTCCAGCGAGGATTCCTAAATACAACAGGCAAAAAAAAGTGCTGAAGCCTCCTTGCTCTCCAGTTAAGCTGTTCTTTGGTACAGTCTAGGGTTTTTCTCCAATTCAGTGTTACAGTTGGGTCTAGGATTTCCATTGCTTATCAAGGCAGTTGTCAAGCGAGTCGTGCCCGATTTTACAACCTTTTTTGCCAAGTGTGTCAAATGAATCACTGCCCTTGCTAAGTGACTCGTGGTCATTAGGTGAATCCAGCTTCCCCCTTGACTTTGCTTATCGGAAGCCAAATGGAAAAGTTGCAAAGGGTCTTGCCTCATGTCAAAAATGCAGGAACTAGGAAGGGGGAAATTCTTAATTTAATTTAAAAAATTACGAACTTTAATAAAAGTGTAAATTTAAATAGTTCTAGCCCCAATGCCTGGCCACAGCGATGGCTGAGATATTTATGACCAGCAAGTCATTCTGTATATATGTCAGTCTCCAGGGGCATTGTAAAAAATATATAGTTGTTTGACTAGTGCCACATTCCCAGTCAATATCTTGTTCTCAGGGTGAAACCCCCATTTTTCCATATTGTCTTTAGTTATGGCCAAACCATCCATTCCTCCTCCAAACTTCCAGGTAGCTCCTCAGGTGGTTCTACCCAATTATGAAGTTGTTTTACTTGAGATTTGCATCTTTCTAATCGTTCTGTTTGAGGTGTGGTAGCAATCTCTTCGGCGCAGCCTAAAAAGCTCCTTCTTGATTTCAATCTTTTTGTAGGGGGTACTTTATTTTATTTATTTTATTAATTAGATTTCTATGCCGCCGAAATCCAAAGACTCTCAGCAGCTAACAAAAAATAAACATTGATTAAAACATTAAAGAAAATAAAAAACCCGGCGAAACTAGAGGGGTGGGCTAAAATGTATTTCATATATAAAATGGGGGGTGAGGGTGGCTAATGATCCACCAGCCACCTCCACGATGATGATGAGCCCCCCCCGGAGCCCTAGGCAGAGCCAGGTCTTAAGGCCCTCCCCGAAGGCCATCAGGGAGGGGGCAGCCCTCAGCTCGAGGGGCAAGATAGTCCATAGGGCAGGAGCCACCGCAGAGAAGGCTCTTCTCCTAGACCCGCCAGCCAAAATTCCTTGGCCGACGGGAACCGGAGAAGGACTCCTCTGCTGATTCCGGTGGGCCGGGAACTCCCCATTGGCCAAATAATGGGTGTGCCGGATCATATAACACCTTTCCTTCTTCCACGTCTTGTGCCACACTCCTGCTAATGCCTGGCAGGGCTGTTCCCACCATAATCTATACATTAGTTTATCACATGGGGTGGGGCGCATCCATCCAGTAACAATGCAACACGTATCGCAAAGCACCCTATCCACCTGTGTGTAGTGCACAGACAGCCCAGATGGGGCAGTTGTACTCACCCACTGAATAACACAATACAAGGGCGGCCATTCATCGAGCAGTAGGGTGGGCACTCCAAGTAGCTCCAGCCAGCTTTCTAAGGAGATTATTATGGGTGGAAATCGTTTGCTTTAAATGGCAATACTTTCTTTTAAAGGTTAATGTTCAACCCAGTGTAACACCGAAGATAACATGGCATCTCACAATGTGCCAGGCTCACTCCATCCCGGGCAATATCCAGCCTACGTCTGGCCTGCCTGCTTTTGAGATGGAGTGCGCAGACATGAGTCTTTGATGGGCTGGGTTTTAGTCCATTCTCCTCATAATTCCCACATATTCCTAGGAGCCAGAGTGAGCTTGTCTTCCACCTCCTCGAAGTGCATTCCCTGAGCGGTAAGTGCCAAATCTCAGCAGCGACGAAAGACAATATATCAGGACCAATGGCTCGATAATTGGCATGTACATTGAGTAACAGGGGAGGCAAGAACACTCCCCTGTGGGAGACCATGTCGCTGGGCTCTCCGCTGGCTCTTTTTCCCCCGGAAATCAGCGAAAAATCATCGGTTTTCAAGTATTGCTCAAGGCATTTGGTCCGAGCAAAATCATGCGCGATATTATGTAAGTTCAAGAGAGGCTTCGTGTGATTAACTGTGTCATAGGCCACGGATAAATCCACGAAAGCAGCTCCCACGATTGGGCCTAATTGAAAGCCATCCCCAGTATATGCTGGATGAATCCTGGCCTGTGTGGGACTTCCCTACCAGAAATCAGCTTGTTGGGACGTAAGAGTTGGAAGCACCCTATTTAGGATATTTTAATAAGGAAGCATCCTATTTAGGGGAACTCTCGTAGAGTCTGAAAAGATGGCAGAAAAGGGAAATTGGATGAAAATCCTTTGGGCTCTTTGGTTGTTTTCTGGGTTGCCAAAGTGCAATAACCCGGGCTTTCCTCCAAATCTTCGGAAGACCGTTTGAGGCCGCGCATGCATTGAAAAGCGATAGCAGCCGTCGCTTGGCGAAACTCCAACTTGTTTATGGTTTTCAGCATGAATATCGCCCAGTCCCACGGCTTTATCGTTCTGCATATCATGGATTGTGGTCTCCAGCTCTTTTCTGTCGCAGGGCGAGGTCGGTAAGCTGGCCTCCCCTTCCATTGCGCTTCTTAAGTCTCTCCTTAACCCGGTGGTTCCACAACAGCTGATGAGCTACTTGGTTTGCCGTGACGTTCTTATCTCAGCACGGGTTTGTTGGATCACGGTTCAGATCTTTTGAAGGTTTCCAACCCTTCAAAAGATTCTTTGTCAAATCAATGGATTTGATTGATCCAGGGTGGCCTTCCGATTCTCCCTCCGGGACTTTGCAAGGAGTGACATCATATTGTCACCAGACTCAATTGTTTCCTTCGGAGAATGGAGTTTCTTTAGATATCCTGGCGTAGTTACGAAGATGAGGCATGATATCTGGAGAGAGCCCTGGTACAAAGTGAATTCGGCACCCGCCTGGAATGGATTTTTCTGGACGCATGACTTCCAGCTTTCACAGAAAGATTATAATTGCCTGCCGCTGGTGTAATGTTTCTCGGTTCAGAATCAAGTACGTCCGTCAGAGGAGTCCCTCCCATTCGGTTTTGAGAATTAAAGCGATGTCGAAATGCAACATTTCACGTCCTGATAAGAGAATGCGCCTTGCATGTCAATGGTCCGTGCTGCGAGTGGGGGATCAGATCCCAACCTTCTCGACACATTGGTTGCTATGGTTGTTGCTCACAAACATCACATCTCTTCTCCACCCGCCACTATTAAAGGAGGCTGGAAGTTTGGCGTTGTGGATTAAAGAGAGTCTTCGGATTTCGGCGGCATATAAATTTAATTTATAAATAGATACAATAAATAAATAAAGCAAAGGCATTAGTCTCCGGCCACGACGCCACCTCTTTCCCTTCACTGCCATATCCCCAATCAATACTATGGCTATGGAAGTCCCCAAGAATAAAACGAATCCTTTGTGAATGAAAATTCCCAGGCTCAATGAAGCTAAACAGTACGTGTACTCGGGGGCTAAAACTCCAAAGTAACCACGTTGTTTTTTAATTCAACTGACAATATTTCAAATAAATTTAATAAATAAGTAAATATCATTCCCTTCTGTGAGAGCCACTGAAGATATTATCAAATCAGGACGGGTGAAGATAGCATTGCCGTTACTGTTCGCTTGGTCTCTCCGTAGCAGGTTTCCTTCCTACTGTACGGGGACGCTGTTGGTATATGTCCTGCACCCAGAGTACATCAGAGTTAACGATCTTGCAACGATTACTTAATAAAACTTCCTTGTCTGCTGATATCCCTTCAGTGTTCATGATGGCCATGGTTAAACCTGGCCCTAAAAAGGGCCCTTTGTTTGCAAGAGACATTTCCCACGTTTTGGGTTGGAAGGTTTAACCAGCAGAAATAAATTTGCTGTTACCAGGGGCACCACTTGGTTCCTTTCTTGCCCCTAGTTGCAAAGGGTGTGCAGTCATCATAAATACGTGCTGGGTGCCAAGTGTCCAAATTTTGATCGCACATGACTGTGCAGATGCTGCGATGGTCATAAGTGCAAGGACCAATTGTAAGTCACTCTTTTTCAGAGCTTCAAACAGTCACTAAACAAATGGCCGTAAGTCGAGGACTACTTGTAAAGCTACTGTAAGACGAAATTCACTGATTGAATGTCCAGTCCTCAGTACTCTGAAGGAAATTCGGAGACTTCTTTCTTTATGGTAGTTATATCTCACCAGATTTCCCAAGAGACCTCTGGCATGTTTTGCATCACTGCTCCATCCAATAAAAACAGGTATTACCCAGCCCTCTGCCCACATTTCTGTGGGACTGTGATTTTGAGCATTGGAACTGATGGATTCTATGCATATGCAGATGTGTACTATGTTAGAAAACAGCTTCAAGTGAGCATATAACGGTTTGTATGCTGGTACTTGAACAGACATATATCTAGCCCAGTTTGGACCATTGTTAAATAGTACACCTCCCATTGGGAATGTACAACCACGGGGGGTGTAAAATTGTACTGTTGTGAGTGGGGGTATAACTAATTCCTCCTCATTTGCTATATGTGTTTCCAGGCTGCATATTTCTGCATCCGGTGCCAATTAGCTTTATCCTGGAAGAAGAGTTCATATTTAGACAAATGCTCCGAGTGAGCAGTTGAAATTACTTTCTTGCCTTATTTTATACATTATTGAGGCCTGAATATGGAAAAGCTCCACATTGAGCCAATTTGGCGCAGTGGGTAAACTTCCAGGATAGAAACTCGAAAACTATGACTTCTAGCCCTTAGGAGGGATGGAAGGCAGCTGGGTGACCTTGGGCCAGTCCTTCTCTCTCAACCCTAGGAAGAAGGCAATGGAAAACCACTTCCAAAAAACTGAATAAACTTGTCCGTGTTGTCCCTGGGAATCAAGATTGACTCAAAGGGACCAACCCACCTCCTCACCCTTAAAATCTGGAAGTAACCGAGCCTCTCTGGATCATAACCCTAACCCTGTTTTTAACCAGAGCAGATAGTCTGTTGCAGAAATCTCTAGGGCCCTGCCTACCTTAAAAACTTGAAGAGGGCAACCATCTTCACTTTTTTGGCCATATTTTGCACACAACCATGACATTATATATGCATTGGGAAGATGTCTCCCCTGCCCTGACGCTCCCCATGGAAATCACGATGTACACAATTGCCTTAACCCCTTTCAAAGGCAGCTCTGTGTCAACCTATCTGCTGCATTTGCTAGAATTCAAATGCAAATTCGTGCATTCACTCTCCTTTTCTAAAGGCTGTTTGTTTGAACTACCGGAGACTTTTGTTGGTATCTTTCAATACATTTAGCTGCCACTTGGGAACCCAATGCCTTTTTCCAAGAACAATAGGACACTGGCATCTCGGAAACCAGCCGTTGTCACTGGCCTTGAAGTCCCTTAAAATGAACCTCCTTGAGGCTGCTGACTTTGATTTCAGACACACAAGGAGAGGATCTTAGGCTTCAGATGGAGCTCAAAGTGTTGTTGATCTACAGAACAGCAATTTTGAACTGGAGAAAAGCCAATTTCCTGAAAGAATTGGATCCAGAAGATGGAAAGCTATTAAACTCCCATTGTGGAGCTCTGCTGCATCTGTGACCTAGTCAGCATCAGTCAATCAAATTCAATTATTGTGATTTTAGTTATGTACATGGGGAATGGAGGCTAAAAATCAGATATGAAGCTTCTGCAAGCATTTACCAAAACGATGTGGGTCAGGGAAGCAACGCAATTCACTTTGAGGAACGGAAAATCCAATGCCTGATTGGATTTGATAAAACAATTTGAATGCCCTTGAACTACTTAGGATCAGTAGGATCCTTGGTGCTCTCTGAGCTTGGTGGTTTTCTTACAGGTGTTTCATTACCCAACTCGGTAACATCATCAGTGCAAGAAGGGAATGGGGTTAGCACTCTAGCACTGATGACGTTACCTAGTTGGGTAATGAAATATTTGCAAGAAAACCACCAAGCTCAGAGAGCACCAAGGACCCCACAGTTCAACTGCAAGTCACAAATATTCTCTTCTCTTGGTGCTCAGGATCAGTTCTGGAGGACAATATTCCCTTCCTCACTGCTGGCCAAAGTGCTTTCATGCTCCAAGTTTATCATTTTTGGAAATGCTTCTGGGATGCATTGCCTGGAAGACCTCTGACATCATGTGTACTATAAGATTTCCTGTAGCAAGCACTGAAGGTGCTCCAGTCTGAAGTAGTTTGTCCAGTGCTTTGGGAGAAGGGTGTATTCATTCTTCTTCCATCAGGTACAAGCAACCAGCTCCACCCACAAAGGTTCAAAACCACTAATTCATTGCTAAAGGTCTATGTACAGAAATCTTCTCAGACTTGCACCTGTATATAAGACAGCTAAGAGAATTCAGGAGGGTTGTCTTATGCCAAGCTGATGCCTCATTTAATTCCTCCTCCTGGCTCTGCCAGTCTCTCTTGTACATCTTCCATATTCAAGCTCTGAGAGGCTCTGAAGCAGAGGGACATGAAAAAGTGGTTGCTTTGCTCTTAGAAAGGGGGGGGGTTGAGAGGGAACCGCAATGCTTTGTGAAGAACCTTCAAAAATGCTTACTCAAATCTCCATCTACTCAAACCTTCATGACATTTGCGCAATATTATTGGTAATGTCTGCCTGAAGTCACTAAATCACTCTGGGACAGACATGAGATACGATCCTAAATTTTAAAAGTCTCTCTGATTTGGCATTGCAAAAGGATTGCACTGATTTTATTGAAAATAAAAACCCATTTCTCTTTTCAGAGCAGGGAGGGATGACGTGTGGCCTAAGACGGCAAAGCAGAAATGAAAGTGTCTTTTCTGGTTCCTCCCGAGCCCAAATGAACCACCCCTTTGATCTTTGGTAGAGCAAATGCAGAAATCAAGGAGGAGACGAGGGACAATGAAAGGGGAAGAAGCCGATGTTTTAAAGAAAAAATAAAATTCATACCCAAGTGGATCTAGTTTTTGAAAAAGAAAAGCTGGATGTTGTCTGCAGAGCTTTGGCTCTTGCTTTATCTGATTTTTGCATGGTCTCTGCTTGGGTTGGTATTTCAGACAATTGCTGTGCAAAACAAAATCATCTTCTCAAGCTTCAGCAAGGAGATGGGAAATTATTGAAAACTCTGAACTGAATTAATCATGTACAGTCACAGAATGGCTTTCTTAAACAAAGTCACTTGCATGTTTTTTACACCGAATACTAGGTGCTTTTCTAACTTGCTCAGGGACTCCTTGCATTGCTTTGAGTGTGCATCTGCTCCTTTCTGTATTTGTTTCTCTCCCCCTCAACCCGTTCAATCTGCCTTCTTGCAGGATTAGCAAAAATATCAGCTACAGATCATTAATCACAATGGCTGTCCTGTCCTTGAATTATTTAATGCAATATTTGAGGAGCTGTGAATTATTTAAGGCAGTAGTATGCAGAACTGACAGACACACTGCGATTACTAAGAGCCATGGCTAAGTCTGGTTTGAGTTTGCTACCATCCCACCGACGCAGAGTATTTCATAAACAGAATTTGCCCTTTTCAATTTGCAAAACCAAGAAGGAGCAGAAGGAGATAGTTCTAGTCGAATGTCGTGGGAGCCAGAGTTGTGTTTCAGAGATCTCAACTTTGCATTGTCCTCCAAGGCACTGGAGAAAGAAGAGGTTTGGGGATTTGGGGCGATGGAAATATTTGGGCCAATCGTCTGCCTTATTGTCAAAGGTCTTGGGTTGTTCTTGGTAATTTAGATTCAGAAACTTATAAAAGCTAGATCCAGGGGGTGGTGGTCCTACAGGGTACGGTCAAAAAGTGGCTGGCTGGGGAATTCTGGGAGTTGAAGTCCTCACATCTTCCAGCCGCCACGGTTGAGAAACACTGGTGGAGATGGCGACCACCACAGCACGATCAAAGTCCACTCGTTTTTATTGCTCCATTTGTAATGCACTATCATAGCTGCCATCGTGAGATTTTTTTTCATACTTGGCAGGCGCCTCTGATTAGATCTGCATTCCAACGTCTTTTGACCTTCCATCAATACTTGCTTGAGCTAAGCTTGTTCAATCAACACTGTATTTTTTTTAATTTATTATACACTTAGCATTTGATATATTACCAGAAAAGGTGCATCCAGTAAGAACAGGGGATATAGTTCTTTTACAGCACAGCAAAGCTGCCTTTCTTTTTCAAAGGATGAAGAGACTTCAGACACTTAATTTCTCACTGGTTTCCCTGCTCTGACTAATTTATCATAGCATAAACTTCTGTGATAGAAAAACCTGTGATTGCCAGTTCACAGAAACCATAATTTCTAGATAGAGACTTGCAATTTAATGGCATCAGCACCATGAATTTCTCATTCCAGTTCTACTAAATTATTAGTCAGCCAGAAAATCAAAAACTGGGTGTGAAATGACTTGGGAGAGTATCTAGCGTTCGCCGTCTGAGTCTCCAGGGACAGAGCAAGACAGGAATTTGCATTCAATCAGAGGACAGTCGCTGAATGCTGAAGCCTTAGGCAACTCTCGTTGAAAAGAGTCTCTGTTGCTGAAAAAGTGATTTTCAGTATGTTGTTCAGCTCTTCTGCATGGCTGTGAGGCTGTAAGTAATCGGAGATGCAAACTTCATTCCTGTCTTAATTTCTCCCACTATTTCCCTATTTATAGTATATCAATACTTAATCCAGTGTTTCTCGACCTGAGAAACTTTTAAGATGTATGGAGTTCAACTCCCAGCATGCTGGCTGGGGAATTCTGGGAGTTGAAGTCCACGCGGCTTAAAATTGCCAAGATTGGGAAACCCTGCACTAGAACTTCTCTGGCAAATGATTACCCAACCTCTCTTTGAAGATAAGGAGAATTCACCATTTCATGTGGTAGCCTGTTCCCCTGGCGGACTTCATACCACCAGGAAATCCCTTCGGATAAGACATCGTCATTCAAGAGAAAAGACAGTGTTGGTGAACCAGGCGCAGGTACTTTCACCCCTCTGACTTCTCAGTTTTTCCCCACTTCGATCTTTCTTCATCCTTCTGCAAACTTTTGAGTTTCTGCAAATCCATTGACATCTGTTTTATATTAGGATGGTGCTATTCTGGCTGTAATATTTGATGCCTGAAGAGTAAATGTGCTCCTAGTCGGTTTTGTGCTATTTCAGTTCTTAGATGGTGGTTGCAGCTTTGTCTATTTCCCACCTAATTCAATAGGCCTTGTAGAAGACATGCTTTCACCGAATTGAATCTCGTAGCTGCTCAACAACCTGAAAAGACAGTAAAAATTAGATTTGCTACTTTAATATATATATATATTCACACACACATACATTTTGCTTGCTGCATTTTTTTCCCACTAAAAAACCCTTCCCTCTAGGATTTCTCAGTCCTTAAATAATTCACTTTCGATAAATTCCTTAAATGAAATCAGGATTTGATTTAAAAATTAACAGCCCATGTATACTGCTGCAAGAATGCTTAGGCAGCCAAGTTCTGATTGTAGGGCAGAGAAAATACTTAGAATTAAAAATATAACCAGTCCCCCAGGATCAACTAAGAGAGTAGCTTCTTTGGTCCTGCTGACATCCCCAGTAGTATGGGCAATTCTGACTGAAGAGGATGATCTTCTAAAGGGTTCCTACTCATATTCAGCCAAGATCATAGGGAAATTTTGACTTGAGGTCAAGCAAGTATGACTGAATGTCTTTATTTGATTTTGCCTTCAAAACAGGAAGACTTGGGATAGGATGGGCACATCATCTGGGCACATCATCAGCATGATCTTATTGTCCACATATATAGCCTGCACATTTGCCTGGGATTGCCATATGTTGCAATTCTGCCTCTCTTTTTCTTTCCATGGAAATTACAGTTTTGGTAATTTCTTACAGAACTCTGCTCATCAATAAATGGAAATATTGTGTGGGAGAAGGAAGGGTGGAACCAGGGGTTAAGTAGGGGATCAGCCTTAAGTTGCTACACATACACAAAAGTCCAATCCCAAGTGAAGATGGTTAGTCTTATCTGGGAAGTGCAGGTGTCGATGGGCAGTTGGAGAAATTCTTGTGACCCTGCAACACTAATAAACCTGTTAGCTAGAACTGCACTGACAAAGCCTGATTCTTTGCACCTAACATATTTTTTGGTCAAAGGCTTTAGTTTTTTGAACCTGATATGTGGCCTGTCTATCAGACTAACTTTGACTCTTCTCCTCTGTGTATCTATTCAACTTGTCTTCTGATTATACAACTCAGATTATTTTTTATAATTTTATGTTAGAACAAATTTAAGAATAATGCAGAAATATACTGAGAAACCAATTGATTAAAAAAATAGACAAAATAAATAAAATAGAATTCATGGTAACTAATAATAAGCCAAACAGATAAAGGGGAAAGTACAGCTCCAGATAGTTATCAACTTACAATTGATCATTTAAAACCCACCTGAAAAAACGGGACTTACAACCTGGATCTGAAGTTCCAACAGTCATTCCCTCCCCACGGTTGTGTGACTACACTTTGGGCACTCAGCAGCACAATTGTATTTATAGCCATTTGCGACACCCACAGCCATGCAAGTGAATTTTACAATGGTTTTGCCGAAAGCTGGCACTTACTTCTGTTTTTTGGCAAAACAGCACCACAGCGAACAATGGGTTCATTTAATGATTGTGGCGTGTGCTTAATGACTACAGCAAAAAAACATTATAAAATCATAAGGCCCATCTGTTTTATGACCATTCTGACTTATATCCATAACGGGAAGAGTTCATTATGATCATAGCTCGAGGACTGCCTGTAATCTAAGCACATTTCCTACATATTAAGTGTTCAACAAATAAGAAATTTGAGATTTATTAATTTACAAGTAAAAAAGACTTCACCGTTCTAAAATATGAAATCTGTGCCAAAGGGACATACAGTATATCATATTATTATTTGCAGGAAATATTTCCTGTTCAAAAACAAATAAATGATTCATGTCCTGAGTGCAATATTTTAATATTAACTCTTCTAATTTCCAAAAACAAAAATCTCTTGACAGTTCCCCATGTCTGATGTAGCCAATATTCTTGAAAGAGTAAAAATCCACATTTTTGGAAACCAAATTTCAGCTAATTTCATGCATTTCCCTGGCAGTTCTGATCTAGAGTTGGTTGTTACTAGAAGTTGTCTATGGTACAGTTTAAAATCAGTATCTACGTATATGTCTTCTCCAGCATGAGTTTTGCAACTAAGTCTGATCTAGAGATCATACATATTATGGTCTAAGGATAATTTAGGGATCTAGGATCATACATACGACACCTACAGAGCAGGAATCAACTTACCCAATCCATGTGTTCCAGGGAAAACTCCTTATAATCCATGACTATCATGAAATTAGAAGAATTCTGCAATTTTTCAGTAGCCACACGCATATTATATATCATATAACATTATATTTGCCCACACATTATTGGCTTTACAAAAGTTGTTGAAATCCAAAGCCAGATTGGTCATTGATGTTAAATGCATCTGCAGGGAATCCATATATTTGCAATCCCTACTGATAACTTGTAGACCAGATGGAACCATAAACAACTTCTACTAGCCTTGATGATCTCATTAAATTTTAAATCAAAGTATGATGATGAAATTTGGGCAAGAGCTCCATTTCTACCAGGATGAGGAATTCTTAAATCATTTTCTTCTTCCTTGTTGGCCATATTGCAAAGCAGTGCTACTGTTTTGAGCTGTTTTTTGCTTTGTGAGCATGTACTGTCTATTCCAGTTTTTGTTGTTGTTGTTGCCGGGTTCTTATATTCAAGAATATTAAACACAATAAAGGACAAATATCTATTTCAGGACTCCATAGCTGCAGGAATTACTAGGATGGGCAGCAAAAACTGGTTTTTGAAAGAGCAGATGAGAAGCTGCTCTCCTTTCAAAAAAATAATATTAACAGGAAAGAGGAGAAAGGCAAATAGAGCACTTTCTCATTGAAATGGAAGAGAATGCATGCAAAAAAGACCTCTATTGTCTTCTTTCTCTGCCTTTATTCACAAAATTTTATTGAGGCTGAGGGAAGAAAGAGAAGTCTTGCTTTTCCCCATTTGGTGCCTTTTTGAGATTCATCTGTGCAGTCCACCATCTTCCAAAGGTAGTGAAGAAATGGAACAAGGAATCTCTACAAAAGATGTTGTGTCACATGTGTTGTGCACCAGTTATGCCCATTCCTGGACCAACGTGCCCTTCTCACACTCAGCCATGCCATGGTCACTTCCCATCTGGATAACTGTAATCCACTTTGCATGGATTGAAGGGTATTTGGATGCTTCAATTAGTTCAGAATGCAGTGGCCTGAACAGTTTTGTGCAAGCTTAGGCTTGTGCATGTAACACCTCTTTGTGGGAGGTGCACAATTCCAGGTCCATGTTATCACCTTTAAAATCCTACACAGCTTCAGGACAAGTTTTTGAAGGACTGCATTTCTCCTATTACATCTACCCAGCCAGGAAGGCAGGGCATCCCATTGGGACCACAAAAACGGCCCTTCTCAGTGGTAACCCTTTCTTAAAGAACATAATCCCTCCCAAAGATATGGTTGCCCCCCATTACTTTTCTGAAAGGCCCTAAAACCATGGTTTTGTCAGCAAGTCTGGGGACCACAAATGGAGACAAAGCCTATCAAGTGGCTGATTTGATTATGTTGTTGTTGCCATGGAGGTGGTTGGGATTTTTTTTATGGTTTTTATAATAGGGTAGATTTTTTAAATATTGTAACGCACCCGGAGTCACCTATGTGTGAGTTGGGCAGCAAATTTGTTTAATAAGTAAAATAAATAAAGAACCCCAAGATGTTGGAATCTAAGCACAGAATGTTTGAAGATCTCATATAATCAGAATCAAATGCTATGTGAAGGAGAAAGAGCCATGTTTGCTTACCAGCTGATCTGAAGACCTCTTATGACAAAGATCATCTAGACCAAAACTAAAAAAGTGCTAAAAATAAGACCTGCTGTCAGGGACATCCACAAGGGACAGAGAGAGGTAAAAAAAAGTCAAGATGGGGTGATGGGTGCCACACCTTTTTTATATATGTGGGAGGGGGAAAGGCTTCCATCACATAGTCACAACCTGTCTATGGGTTGACCTGTCTCTGCTTCCATAGATGTCTTTGAATGTCACCTAATACACACGAATGCTCAATGCCATGAGAATACTCAGAATAAAGAGTCTTTCTTTAGACTAACCAAATACAGTATATGTATTAAAAACAATTTCAAGTTTTATAGTATTTTAAAATTAAACACAAGAATAATAATACAAACTAAAATAGAATGAGAAAGAAAGAAAGAAAGAAAGAAAGAAAGAAAGAAAGAAGGAAGGAGGGAGGGAGGGAAGATAATGAGGGAGAAGAATAATGAGGGAGGGAGGAAGGAAGGGAGAATGAGGAAGGGAG